>CAUYLZ010062152.1:0-32274 GCA_963573645.1 Pithecia hirsuta | reverse complement strand
TGATGATGATGTGAAGGTGATGGTGATAGTGATGATGATGTTTGGGTGATGATGATGATGTGTAGGTTATGTTGAGAGTTATGATGATGTGATGGTGTGGGGATGATTATTATGTGAAGGGGATGTTGATAGTGATGATGATGGGAAGGTGATGTTGATAGTGATGATGCTGTGATGGTGTGGTGCTGATGATGATGTGAAGGTGATGGTGATAGTGATGATGATGTGAAGGTGATAGTGATGATGGTGAAGGTGATCATAGTGATGGTGATGATGTGAAGGTGATGGTGATGATGATGATGGGGTTAATGACAATGTTACACTTGATTAAGAACTCACTCTGGGTCAAGCAGTGAGCATGCTAAGTGTTTTACATTTATAATCTTCACAGCAATTCTATAAGGTGGGTATTATTAGCTCCACTCTACAGAAAACATCAAGACTTAATGATGACAATCTGCCCAAGGTCCCATAACTAGCAAAGATGTAACCCAGGCCTGTCTGCCCCAGAGCACGAGTGCATCCAGAGCTCCGCTCAGCCCCTGACTCCTCATCTGCTGAGCCGCCTGCAGAATCATCTTATCAGGCAGAGATGTCACTGAGAGACCCTGTCCCTCCCACCCCATCCTGTCCCCAGAGACCCTGTCCCTCCCACCCCATCCTGTCCCCATTCTGCATGTGCTCTCAAAGCTGCTGCTCCAGGGACCCACACCCACCTCTAGGCCATTCAGCTTGCTCTGCTGTCTTCCCTCAGAACCGTGGCGAGCCTGGGGCTGTCAAGACGCAGCCCGGCCACACCCCTTCTCCCTCAGAGGTGGACTCTGGGCTCCCTCTTTCCCTTTTAATATCTGTCTGTTCTTTTTGTCTAATGAAGACAGAAGTGGCTTCGGGGTTTTCCGGCCCAGCGGCCCCATCCCCACCACGTAGTTCTGGGGGTGTCGCAGCTGAGGTGCACAGGTCCACACTCAACACTCCCTGCCAGGGAAGTTTGCCACCTGGGAGCACCGCGCCCTTCCCCAGGTCCTGGATCATGAAGGGGCCTGGCTGGTTAGAAGTGGGGGAGATGGGAAGGTCCACTGGGATCAACACCCAGAGTAAAGGAACCAGCAGGCTCCGGAAGCCAAGGGCGCTGCCCAGCCACACAGCCCTCCTGAGCACTTCAGTCCCTCTCAACCGCACACACAGGGGCAGCCCTACCATCGGCCCTGCCAGACATTGCATGGGGTGGTCTACACAATGGGGCAACTCTGGGCGTCTTAGCTAGTTTTGGGGGGAGGTGTGCCCCACACCACTTCCTGTGGGGTGCCATGAGCCCACAGCCTCCACTGGGAAGGGCAGGACCCAAGGGGGCCCATTCCCCTCTCCTCCCCACAGGCACTCAGCTCTGGCCAGGGCAGGGCTCCCCAGCCGGCGAAAAGCTGTCCCAGGGCTACTGGGGATCCCCGAGGTTCCACAGACCATGAGGATGATGCCCCCACTCCCGCTCCTGCATCTGACTGGGCCCTTCCCCCACCTCACACCCGTGTGTGTTGTGAGCACACATCATGGCAGAGAGAATGCACGCAGGCCTCTGGCCAACTGTGACACTGCTCTGCCAGGGCCCCAGGAGCCAGCAACCTCCACCCACTGCACACGGGTGACAGGAAGGGAAGACCCAGCCCCGTGGCCCCCAAAACACATACACTCCCCTGCTCTCATGACAAGCGCATGCTCCGGCGTTCAGAGGGCTTCACAAGGCTGAGTCCTGGTGGCCTGCGGCAGGCAGACGAATCCAGCTCGCCCAGTCCATTGGCTCAATGCAAAAACAAAGGAGTATGGAGGGGGCCAGCCTGGTCCTCCCAGTGAGAGGCGAGAAGAGCCTGGGGAGCCACCAGGCCCCAGTGTCCTCAGGCCACGCCTTTTGCAGTGACTCTGCTGCTCCGCCACCAAGACGGGGAGTCTCTCCCACCCTTGGATCTGGGCTGGTCTTGTGCCTCGTTCCGAGGTAGCAGAACGGATGGTAGCCAGTTCCCAGCCTAGGACTACGGAGGCCTGAGGTGCTGCTCTCTCCCCCAGACCCTTGTTTGGGCGGTGAACACACACCCTGGCCAGCTGCTGGAGGACGCAAAGCCACAGGGCATAGGAGAGGCACCCCAGGAGATGGCCAGCCGACCTTGAAGCAGAGACGCCGGCTGACCGGAGGTGAACTCACTCATGAGGGAGCCCAGTGGAGACCCACAGAGCCACCAAGCTGTGTCCAACCTCAACTACTGAGAGCAGAGTCATTTGCTAAATAAACTCTTGCTTTAAGCCACTCGGTTTGGGGGCCGCTTGCTGCCAGCAGGAACTAATGCCACAGCAGCTTTCCTGCAATCAGGGCTGGGGCCAGTCACAGAGGACCCGGGAAGGGAGCACCTCAGAATGGTCAGGGCTGGAGATGCCGCCTTGCCTCGTGGACACCATGTCCGCACTTTCCAAGGCTGGACGCTTGCCCTTGCTACCATCTTAGCATGGCGGCTGTCAGGCCCCTAGTGGCACTGGAGGAATACACAGAGCTGCTGTGAATTGAGCTCTTCTTTCTTTTTTTTTTTTTTTCTTTTGAAATGGAGTCTCATTCTGTCTCCCAGGCTGGAGTGCAGTGGCGCGATCTCAGCTCACTGCAACCTCAGCCTCCTGGGATCAGGCAATTCCCTGCCTTAGCCTCCCAAGTGGCTGGGATTACAGGTGCCCACCACCACACCCAGCTAATTTTTGTATTTTTAGTGGAGACGGGGTTTCACTATCTTGGCCAGGCTGGTCTTGAACTCCTGACCTCATGATCCACCACCTCGGTCTCCCAAAGTGCTGGGATTACAGGCGTGAGCCACCGTGCCCAGCCGGATTGAGCTCTTCTTCTGTGCTCAGACCACAAAGAAGCTTGGGGAATGTTTGGGAAGGAAAGGCTGTGAAGAGAGCATGGTGAGCGACTCAGTTCTCAGAGGAAACCCGCTGGGATTGCCAGGACTCCAGGACTGTCCAAAGAATACTCTTTGGCCTGAATCACTGCAACATGACGGGGCAATCACACAACCACACAACCACACAGGCTGTGGCATCTCCTTCTCTTCACCTTGAAGATGAGAAGGGGCCTAATATGTTATGAGTCTCCCATCCCGCCACTAAGCGCCCTGCCCGGTGTGGACGTGGAGGAGGAGTCAGAGGTCTCACCTAGCTGATTGGCAGGCACTGACAACCCTCCTGTCACCTTGCCTGCTGTCCTCCTCCTCAGATTACTGCCATCTCCATGAGTGACAACTTGACTGAGCAGGCCAAAGCCCCCGACAGCAAAGTCCAAGGTCCTTCTGGCCGTGGGCCCAGGACAAGGCTGATGCTCCCACCCTGGGCTGACACCCAGGCCCTGACCTCCCCAGACGGATGTTCACACCACAGCAACACCATCCAGAGCAGCAACTCCATTCCCTGCAGGCCTCATGTCCTGAAAACTCCTCAATAAACTAACTCTTCTGATGCAGGCCAGGGGAACCCTAAATTGGGGCTTAGCCTAGGAGGGTTCTTGGCTTTGCCCAGGAAGGAATTCCAGGGTGAGCTGGTGGTGTTAGGACGCAGCTTTTTTTTTTTTTTTTTGAGATGGAGTGTCGCTCTGTCACCCAGGCTGGAGTGCAGTGGTGTGATCTCAGCTCACTGCAACCTCTGCCTCCCAGTTCAAGTGATTCTCTTGCCTCAGCCTCCTGAGTAGCTGGGACTACAGGCATGAACCACCACACCCAGCTAATTTTTGTACTTTTAGTAGAGACGGGGTTTCACCATGTTGGCCAGGATGGTCTCAATCTCTTGACTTCGTGATCCACCTGCCTCAGCCTCCCAAAGTGCTAGGATCACCGTCGTGAGCCACCATTCCCAGCCAGGCAGCAGCTTGTATTTAAGCTGTCGTGCACAGCAGCAGCAGAGGTGCTGCCCCTTGCAGAGCAGGGCTACCCCACAGGCTGTGCACCCAGAGGAGCAGCCCAGAGGCAGTTCTGCTGTCATGTTCAGACCCACTTTTAATTATATGCAAATTAAGGGGCTGATTATGCAGAGATTTCCAGAAAGAGGGTGATAACTTCCGGGTTGTCAGGTCATTGCCATTGAAAAGATGGTAATTCCTGCCATGACAATAGTAAACGGACATAGCAGCTGGTGGGC
The DNA here is from genome assembly GCA_963573645.1 of Pithecia hirsuta. Lineage (NCBI taxonomy): Eukaryota > Metazoa > Chordata > Mammalia > Primates > Pitheciidae > Pithecia > Pithecia hirsuta. Next base: position 28,113 of record CAUYLZ010062152.1, on the reverse strand, counting down.
TTGTCTGACAGGAAGCTGCTTCCGCATCATCCCTGTTTTAGCTGGTCCTCCATTTGGTTCCGTGTCCAAGCCCTGCCTCCAGTCAACTCCCACCTCCTACCTCACTTCCCAGGCATAATTTTTCACTCATAGATCCTAAGGGCTGTCTCTGGGCTTAAGGATTCCAGCAAATCAGGTGCTATCTTCTGGAAGCTTCCTTCACCAGGGAAGCCCTGGCTCAGGCCACAGCCCACGAGGACAGGAGCCAAGGTGCGGTTGGAGAAGTTTAGCAGGCAGGGCTTAGCTCAGGCAATAGCCTGGGGTCACGGGTGCCCTTAGCCTCCTGGTGCCCGCAGCCCCAAGGGCAACACTCACGGGAATTCAGTGGGGGGACTTAGATGGTGGGAAGGTTTCATAAAGGGGGGCCACAGCTGAGGCTGATAGGAAGGGACCCCTCCGGCCTCAAGCCCAACCTCTGTGTCCATCTGCAGCACACAGGGCCCACTTCCTCACTCAGCCAACGTCAAGGGTGCAGGCACCTGGAGCCCAGCTTCCTGCCAGGGCCAGAGATGGACAGAGCAGTCACTGACCCTCCTGGGACTGGCAGAGCCACTGGCCATTTGCTGGTTCTTTTCCTGGGCAGTTCAACTCGCTCTTGAGCAAACACTCACTCCTGCCAGGCACTGAGCTGGGCCATGCCCTCAGGGAGCCCACAGGCCAGATGGGCACAGGGCAAGCTGAGTGCTGTGTAGAGGGAAGGAGTTTGGTGAGGGCAGAGAGGATGCCTCCTTCGTGGAGATCAGGGAAGCCTCAGGGGAGCAGAAATGTCCCAGCGAGGAATACAGAAGAAAAGATCCAGGCCAAGGGCAGAGGCCTCCAGAGGGCGAGGCCTGGTGTGCAGGGACCCCCAAACCTTGTCAGCAAGCACAGAGTGTGGTGAGGACTCCAGGTGGCCAAGGTGGGGTTGGAGAAGTGGCGAGGCCAGCCCTGGGAGGCCTGGTGGGGCCGGAACACGGAAGCCGGGACCACACATGCCTGCCCACCTGTGGGGCCTGCTTTGATCGGCCAAAGTTGAGGTCTTCTGTGTTAAAGGGCTTGGAAGGGGCACTCCACCCTCAGGGAACTCCTGGGCCTCTCACCTGCCCCTGGTGGCCACCCAGCGGGTTGTGGCCTCAATGCAGGCTCCTGGTAAGTCAGGGGCACGAGCAACGCCCCACCCTCCAACGTCCCCCAGACCCCCTTCCTTAAGCCCATCTTTTCCCCCAGTGGATGAGAAAGCACTGGAGGTGACCCCCATGGGTTGGTTTGTTTGTTTGTTTAGACAGAGTCTTGCTCTGTCACCCAGGCTGGAGGGCAATGGTACAATCTCAGCTCACTGCAACTTCCACATCCTGGGTTCAAGCGATTCTCCTGCCTCAGCCTTCCGAGTAGCTGAGATTACAGGCATGTCCCACCACACCCCGCTAATTTTTGTATTTTTAGTAGAAACAAGAGTTTCACCATGTTGGCCAGGCTGATCTCGAACTCCTAGCCTCAAATAATCCGCCCACCTTGGCCTCCCAAAGTGCTGGGATTACAGGTATGAGCCATCTTGCCCAGCCCCCCATGGGGTTTTAGTAAAGCAAAGGCCAGGAGCATCTTGACGTCACTGGGCAGCAAGACAGCTTTTCCGAGGATGGTCACCTGGGAGTCTGGAGTGCGTGTCTTTATGGCAACTGCCCTGCGCTGAGGAAGGCCTAGCAGACACCAGGTGCCGTGGGCATGGGAGTGCTCATGAGTGTGTTTGGGGGGAGGGTGTGTGAGCAACCATGTGCAGACAAGTGGGAAGGTGGCAGGGAGCTTGTATGTGAGAGAGAGTACGTGGCTGACTGTGAGCATCTGTGAATGTGTGTGAGTTTGCCTGAACATTTTAGCAGGTGTACACGAATGTGTGAGCATGTGTGTGCACATCTGAGCGTGGGGGGCACATGTGAATGTGCATATTTGAGAAAACACATGTGTGTGTGCACTTGAGTGGACATAAGTGTGTGAGCACATGTGCGTGCATGTGCAAATGTGTAAACTCATGTGTTGGTGCATATATGAGTTTGTTTTCACAACCCCACTCCAGGTCCCTGCACAGCCCCACGGCCCACAGCCCACAGATGATGGACTTGCATAAACCCAAGGGGCTGATGCCCTCCCGCCTGTGCAGCCAGCCAGGGAGCAGGGGTGGGGGGCCTGGCTCCGGCTGCAGAAGAGGGGGAACAGGAGGAGGGTAGAAGGCGCCCCGGCTTGGCTTCAAAAATCAGACAGCAGTGTGCCATCAAATCGGCTGCAGCACAGCCTACACAACGCTGGAGCTCAGGCCCTGGCCAATGCCCCGTTCCCCACCCTGCCCTGCCCCCGACTTCCAGGGCTGGGCTCTGGAAAAAGCCAGGCTGAGGTGAGTGAGAAGATGTAGCGGGTCCTCTCCCCACCCACATGCCCTCCCCACCCACATGCCCTCCCCTCCCACATGTCCTTCCCACACCCCAGCTTGCCTTCCCTTGACTGGCACTGCCTGGTTCCTGCTTGGAGCCTCAGTTTCCTGGGATGCAAAATGGATCCATCAACCCGGCTGCTCAGGGATGTCAGAGGGTTCACTAAGATCCAGCATCAACGATCAGGGCCAGGGGACCCTCAACATTGTTCCCGCCCCAGCACCCGCTTCCCGCTGTGGGCAAGGGGACCCTCAGCATTGTTCCCGCCCTGGCACCTGCTTCCCGCTGTGGACGCAGTGTCTTCTCCTGCCCTGGACCCCAGTCCGTCCCAGGCAGGGATGATTTTAGAAGCTTAGGCATCAGATGCCTTGTGGCCCACTCCCACTGGGACTCCTTGAACCCCACCCCATCCCCCAGTCCTCCTGGACCCCAGCCCTCCCTTCAGCTGCGACAGCCTGAGCACCCTGGGGCCCGGAAGCCCAGCTACGTAGAGGAATTGTAGACCCTCAGAGTCTGGGACCCCAGGGTCTTTGGTCCCAGAGACATGCCTGATGTGGGCAACAGGCCCAGGCACCGAGTCGACCCACGGCAGGAAGCTCACTCCTGGCCAGGCCGGAATTCATGTCGGTGGCTCTGGCAGGGAGAGATTGCTACTCATACCCAGGCCGGCACCCAGGTCAGGTCCCCCCACAGCAGGCAGGCTTCCGGCCAGTCCCTCCCTCACCTGCCTGCCCCCGAGATACAGGCAGAGGGCCCCACACTCTGGTAGTTACGGGTCACCTGCAAGGGTCTGCTAACACCAAGATAAAGAACATATTAATTAGAGAACATTTTATTGCTTTTTATTTTATTTTATTTTGAGACAGAGTCTCACTCTGTCACCCAGGCTGGAGTACAATGATGTGATCTCAGCTCACTGCAACCTCTGCCTCCTGGGTTCAAGAGATTCTCCTGCCTCAGCTCCCGAGTAGCTGGGATGACAGGCGCACGCCACCATTCCCAACTAAGTTTTGCATTTTTAGTAGAGACGGGGCTTCACCATGCTGGCCAGGCTGGTCTCAAGCTCCTCAGCTCAGATGATCTGCCCGCCTCAGCCTCCCGCAGTGCTGGGATGACAGGAGTGAGCCACGCACCCAGCTATGGTATTTTTAAATGATGAAATTCAGTGCACTCGCTGCTTTTGATTCACTGCTTACACACTCAAGTTCAGCGTTGCCCCCTCACCCTGGGAAGCACAGATCAGGGTCTGCTCACTCCTGGACAGGTGCTTCCCAGGCTCTTGGTGGGTCTCGGCTTTGGCCTCCAGCTGACAGGGACCTTGTGACTTTCCCATGGTCACCGGCCTCTACGGGTTGGGATCCTGGGCTCCAGGCTCTCAGGTGTGGAAGTGTGGCTCATCAGTCCCCTGGTGCCTGGGGGAGGGTTTGCCGCAGCGGCAGCCCTGCAGTGACAAAGAGAGCTAGAGATACCACTGACCACTCAGGGGCGGCCCACCGCAGAGACGCCTCACCTTAAACACTCAGGGGCCGCCCACCGCAGAGACGCCTCACCTTAAACACTCAGGGGCCGCCCACCGCAGAGATGCCTCACCTTAAACACTCAGGGGCCGCCCACCACAGAGACGCCTCACCTTAAACACTCAGGGACCACCCACCGCAGAGACACCTCATCTTAAAATGGGGTAAGAGTGCCACTTCCATGGCCGAGTTCAAGGCCACAGGATCAATGCCAACGAGAGGGCCTGAGAGTGCCCGGCTTACTGGGCCCCACCCAGCAGTTTTGGGGCACCCCCTCCAGATTCAGGTGCGGATGCTGCTTATGCAGGGACCCCCTTGTAGAACCACTGCTCTCGGTCATCAAGAAGGCAAAGCACTGACAGAGGAGGCAGTGCAGGCTGGCCGCTGGGGGGCCCATGGCCAGAACGAGCCAGAACAAGCCAGCGAGACCCTGTGCTCACCTGCCTGTTAGCCCCGTCATCAGCCTCCAGTCTCAGGTTCCAGACACCGGGCAGGCTCCAGACATCAGCCTCCAGTCTCAGGCTCCAAAACTCACCTCCAAACCCCAGGCTGCAGACACTGGGCAGGGCCCTGGAACATCCAGCTGTACCCTTGCGGGTGAGGGCAGCCTCCTAAATCTCGCCTTCCAAGTGAGGCTGCCCCTGAGAAACCTCCAGGAATCAGGAGCAGACCACGCCACCTGTCACCTCCTCAGCGTCTCCTCCCTGTCTCCTAATATCCAAGTCCTCCAATCATCCTCCCTCTGTCAGACACGCCCCGCCAAGGACTTCCCATCCCCCCAAATTACCTCTTTTGTCTCCCACCACCTTGAAAATGTTTCATGCCCTCAGAGGACCTCACCCAAAGTGTTAGGAAAAACAAGCAGACTCCCCCACACTTGTTCATACTTAAGCGTGAGTGGCTGATGGAAACTGCCAGAACCTGTCAATCTAAGTTCAGTGGAGAACTGAAGTGACGGACAGAACCGAACCTTTGTCCCCGACTCTGGAATCTCCAGGCAGTTCTTACACCTGCGGGGAAGCCACTCGGCCTGCAGGTCTCCAGGTGGAGTGGAGCAGAGGCCTGGGCATCAGTTGGGTCAAAGCTCCTTCGTGATTCTTACATCCAGCCAGGGCCGAGAGCCATTGAGCCGGGGAAAGGCTTATGCTGTGGAGGGATGGAGAGTGTTCTCTCAGTGATCAGGATGGCACACAGCCCCAGGCGCTGGCCATCACCGCACTCACTTACTCACTCATTCCACAGTATTTGGTATTGCTGCCAAGCTCTGTGTGAGTTCCTGAGGAGGCAGGAAGAAACCAGACAGAAGCACTCCAAGCCTCCTCGGGGTTCCCTTTCTACTGGGAGGAAACTGACAGGTGGATCCGCTCATGTAAGATCCATCGGAGCACGCGGGTGCAGGTGCAGCACAGATGAGGCTGTGTGGGGAGGGTGCTGCCTTAGATGGGTACTCCAAGAAGGCCCCTCCGGCAAGGGGGCGCCAGCCAGGCAGCAGGGAGTGAGCTGTTCAGAAAAGCGCTCCGGGCAGAGGAACCACGTGAAAGGCCCCGGGCAGGGCCAGGGTGGCCACCTGCAGATGGGATGGTCAGGCTGAAGACAGAGAGGAGGCAGGACAGGTCACACTGACTCTCGAGGCTCAGCACTCAGCTTCTGTTCTGCTCAGAATCAGAGGGGCCATGGGAAGCTGCTGGCATGGGAGGGCTCGCGGGACTTGGCGGCTCCCAAAGGAGCAAACACTTCTCCAGCACTTGCATGTCGCGGGAAACCCTCCAAGTGCTGGGATCTCCAGCCTCAAGCCCATCTGCCGGGAATGTTCCCTCCCCGAGTTCCGACAGCGAGGGAATGGAGGATGAGTTTGGGGAGCGAGTGACACTCCAGGGCGTCCTGAGGTGCCCGAGTGTCCACAGTGCATTTCCCGAGCGTGGCCCCTTCAGAGCGCATGAGGATCCCTCCAGCCGCTGCGTGGGAGGGGGTGTGGAGGGCCAGCAGAGGGGGCTCTTCCAGGGCAGAGTTAGCATCCCATTTCACAGACGTGGAAACAAAGACAAGCCAGAGCTCCACCCTGGAACCTTTCCCACACCCAAGGCCCCCATGGCCACCCCTGGCTCCTCCCCAGAGTGGGGAGCCTTGGAGAAGAAGGGGGCCGCACCCCCAGGGAGGAAGGAGGGCAGCCCCAGCCTTCACCAGAGCAAGGCCATGGGCACCCACCCTGGGCCTTCTCATGCCTGCAGCGAGCTTGGCTCCTTGAGTCATGCTGCCACCCTCACAGCAACAGGGTCCCAAAGCTGTCCTCGGGGTGCAGGCTCCCCTCCCAAGCTGCGTGGCCCAGGCCAGAGGTAGGGCCACCAGGCCCCAGCTCTGCTGTGAAGGGCGTTACGGCCCCAGGCCCCAGGGGAATGCTCTGTCTGCTGCGGCTTGTCGGGGCCTGTTTCCTGAGATGTCCGCCACCCCGTAGGTGACCCCACCCCCGAACTACCCCATCCGTGCAACACCCAAGGCCTCACGAGGGGGAGGAGGCAGGTTTCCAAGGGCACATGGGTGCCAGGTTGACAAATGCCCCTTCCCTCCCCCTTAACTTCGGACTCCACATCCAGCCATGTGCACGCAGGACCGCACCCAGAAACCACACACCCGCACACACCACACCCACACTGACTCCCAAGCTCCCCTCCTTCCAGGCCCTTCCTTCAACATGACCCCTCCTCGTGCCCAGGGCCCAGCCAAGGCCTCCTTTGTACATAGCCTTGGGGGTGCCCTGAGCAAGGTTGGAGATCCAGGACCATCTTCCTGGTGGGGAGCCTGACTCACGACGTCAGAGCCACTGCTCCCCAGGAGGTGGCCCCAGCGTTTCCTGGGTCCAAGCCAGAGTGTCTGGGGACCTTCAGGTGACATCGCCTGGGCTCAGGTCATCAGCTGCCCTGAGAATCTATTAATAGGTGAATCATTGGCAGACACTGGGCATCAGGTCATCTGCCAGCAGCCAGCACGGATTGCCATGGAAACATCTAGAACGAAACACAGGCTTTTCATGTTAGGATATGAGCTGGGCTCTCAGAGTCAGAAGAGGTGGCCCCTGCCTGACCACCCCAAATGGATGTGTCCAAAACCAGCTCCTACAAGCAGAGGATGGTGGGGCATGGTGGCTCATACCTGTAATCCCAGCACTTCGGGAGGCCGAGGCAGGTGGATGACTTGAGCTCAGGAGTTTGAGACCAGCCTGGGCCACATAATGAGACCACATCTCTACTAAAAAACAGACCAAAAAAGAATTACCAGGCGTGGTGGCATGCCCCTGTAGTCCCAGCTACTTGGGAGGCCAAGGTGGGAGGGTAGCCTAAACCTGGGAAGCCGAGGTTGCTGTGAGCCGAGATCACACAACTGCACTACAGCCTGCGTGACAGAGCAAGATCCCGCCTCAAAAGGAAAAAAAAAGGCGAAGGAGCACATGGGGCTTTGGGGTAATTTTTGCAGGTTTTTTTCAACAAATGCCATTACAGGGCACTCACTTTACCAAAAAATCAATGATTCACAGAATGTTCCCACAAAGGACCTCACAACCTTGCCCTTCACGCCACACCTCGTGGTGTCTGCCCCTGGCTTGCCCAGCTAGCGGCTGAGCTGGGGCTCCCCTCCCAAACCTCTGGTCCTTCATTCAGCCCAGTGCATTTCTGGGCCTCAGTTTCTTCATCTTCAAAATGGGCTGGTATCTGTCCTGCCAACTTCAGAGGCTGCCTGAGAGGAACGTGTACCATGGCGGATGTGAAGTGTCCCCAAATGCAAGGGCACGGGAACTCAGGCGCGTCGTCCATACTTGTCGTGGGTGGAATAGTGTCCCCCAGAAGACGTGTCCAAGTTCCAAAGCCCCGAACCTGGGCATGCGCTCTTATTTAGAAAACAGTCCTTGCAGATGTAATTAAGCAAAGAATCGAGGTGGGATTGTCCTGGATTCCAGCAGGCCCTCCAATGGCTGATGTCGTTTAAGGAGGGAAAGGACGCAGATGGAGGGGAAGGTGGAGGCGGAGACTGGAGCGTGGAGGCCTCTACCACCCCGGAACGCTGGAGGGGTAAGGAAGATCCACCCCAGAGCCTCCAAGGGAACACGGCCCCGCAGACACCTCGATTTTGGACTTGGTGTCTCAGAGCGGATTTCTGTTGTTTTAAGTCAACCAGCTTGTGGTCGTTTGTCTCAGCAGCCCTGGGAAGTTCTCACAGCACTGCTGGGTTCCAGCTGGCCCATCCCAGAAACACCCTTTCTGACAGCCACAGGCAGGGGCAGGGAAGGAGAGGGAGCAAGGGGGCTCAGGAGAGGGCTGGGGCTCCCCACCCACTTAGCTCCCAGCACAGGCAACAGGGCCACAGGCCACTTACTTAACTGGGTTTCTCATTACGGAGCAGGTGCCAGCCAGACCCCTGAGCCAGCTCCTGTGGGGCATGCAGCCCCACCCCGCATACCCAAAGGCCGGACACTCAGCCATTACCAGCCGTCAGAAACACGTCAGCCGCCAGCTCCTCCGAGGGTGGCCGCTGCCTTTTATCACCATCAGAAAGCCACTGCCAGGGTCATCGTGGGGTCTCAGTGTTCCTGCGAACAGCCGATGGGATTTGGGGTGTCCTGTCCTCCCAGCCCAGTCCTCTAGGTCTGACGTATCTTCCCCGGAGGCCGCGCTGTCCCCTCAACAGCCAGCCATCTGCAATTCTGCGTCAGGGCCGTCGGGAGCCCTGCTCAGAGGCCAGAGCTGCTCTGGGAAGCAGCGTTTTTGAGCCAGAATGCTTTTGAAATTGATTTCTCACTCCTGTCAGAGGCAAAGGTACAGCACTCTTGGGGTCCCGGAATAGGGACCCCCCCCACTCTCCTCACTGTAAAGGCACAGCACTCGGGGTCTCCCGGAATAGGGACCCCCTCTCCTCACTGTAAAGGCACAGCATTCGCGGGCTCCCGGAATAGGGAGCCTCCCTCCTCACTGCCCTCCCTCCCGGTGCCCTTGGGGTGCCCTTGAGGTGCCCTTGAGCTGCCACACCACCCCTCCCTCGTGCCGTCTGTGTCCTGGGAAGATAATGAGGGGCTGCAGGTGACACGAGGAATGCCAGGGCCCAGGCAGCTGGATGTCAAAGAGGCTGCTGAGCAGCACACAGGAGGGGCTCCCCTAAGCTGGAGGGTGGAGAGGAGTCTCTCACGGTCAGGTACAAATCAGACACAGAAGGCAGTCATGCAATGAGGTAACAGCCCGTCAGACAGAGCTTGGCCATGACCATGATAGTGCCGTGTGCGTGTGGGTGTATGTGCATGTTCTTGTGGACTCTGTTTGTGCAGGTGTGCATGTGGGCATTTGTGCGTGTGTTATGTATTTCCATGAGTCCACATGCGTGTGTATTGTGTGTGTTGTGTGTGTTGTGTGTATGTGTTTGCATGTTGCGTGTGTTTGTGTGGTGCATTTGTGTGCACATGTGTGAGGTGTGTGAGCACATTTTGTGTGTTGTGCGTGGGTGCACACTGTGTGAACACTGTGCTTCTATGTGCATGTGTGTGCTCTGTGCATATGTGTACACTGTGTGTGTGCGCACTGATGCATGTGTGTGCGCACTGTGTGTGTGTGCGTGTGTGAGTGCAGATGCCTGTGCGCCTTTCCTTCTGTTCGGTTCTAATGGGAACAGCCTGCACAGCAGGTTCGGGGCCCGCCCACCTTTCCTGTCCTTGCAAACTCGGTCCCCAGCTCAGGCTCTCGGAGGAAATCTCATGGAGCAGGGCCTTCCGGCCTCCCTAGTAGCCTGGGAGCTGACACTGACAGAGGCCTGGTGGCAGCCACAGTCTTCGCCCAGCCCCCCGTCACGGCCCCTCCCTTGAGGGGAGACTCCTCTCTCAGCTCCCATCCTGGAGGCCAAGGGCAGAGCAGGAGGAAGGCACCTGCCCTGCAGAGAGAAATCACCCTGCCCCCAGCAAGCAGCTCCTCGTCACTTAACCCCCAGCTCTCCTGTCGCCTCCTCCTCCCAGGCTGGCACTGCTTGGCACTTGTGCCTGCATCTCTGTCTCAGCCCCTCTCAGACAGCCACAGGCAGCCTTGGCTGGCAGGACCTCTGGGCTTGTGACACCAACACCGTGTCAACTGGGGCTGCCTGCCAGGGACACTTCCCACCCTGCCCACCCACAGGCCGCCGCGCATGTGGACAGGATGGGGCTGCTGTGATGTGCATCACAAGGGGCTTCCTAGGAAGAGCTGATCTGGGCCGGAAGCCACGGGCTAATGTCATTCTGCACCAGGAGACCCCGCCAGAGCCCCCAGGGACCCCAGCACAACCCTGGCCTTCCAGACAGTGATACCTCCTCTTTCAACTGATTTTACACACAAGCGCATGAACCCCAAAATTGCTTATGGTAAAGAAACACTGCTGGCGTCCAGCATGGCTTCTGTGTCTCCCCATCTCAGTGCGCCCTGCTGGACACCAGCTACCCGGGGGTGGTGGGGGTCGGGGGGGTCTCCCACAGCTCAGCAGTACACAGCCCAGCCCTGAGGCTCCCGGAGCCAGGACCTCTGCGGATGTTGGCTGCAGCCGCTTCCAGTCGTCTTGAATGAAGGTGACCTTTAAGGCTGCTGTTCACAAGTCTCCTGCGGCCAAGGTCTCCGCGGCCAGGCAAGTCCTCTGCTGCCACCTGGTGGCGAGTGTTAGGCACGCTGGTCATGATTGGAAGGAGCTGGGGGCTCCAGGCTCCCTGCAGCATTGTCCCCTGCTTCAGCCAACTGGCAAAGACGGGCATCGAATACTCAGAGGGGTCGATGGATCTGCCCACAGTCACCCAGCAGGTCACCAGCAGAAAGGGACCAGTGCCTCAGGCTTCCTCAGCGCCTCCCAACTTTCACTTACAAGTGACATTGCAGTAATCATCCGCCCGGCAGCGCTGAGTCCTGGCTTTGGGGCCAAACAGACAGCACCTGGCCCAAGTTCTCTCCAGCCGGGGGACACCGGGCAGGTGACTCCATATCCAAGCCTGGGTGTCCTCAGCTAACAACAGAAACAGGCTACAGGCTGCTGCAGGCTGCGTGAGGATCGCCGTTACCAGTGCAGTGGGCACAGGGCCTGGCATACAGCAGGTGCTCCATTCATGCTTCTCCCGCTGCTGCTCATGGTGGTGATGACGATTCTGAGGACGGTGATGCCCGAGGCGAAAACAGGAGCAGAGGAGAGCGTGGATCATTTTCACTCCAGGGCCACACAGCTACGGCCAAGTGTTGCCTGCGGTGGGACGAGGGAGACCCCTCTGGAGATCTAGAAGCTGAGCCCCCAAGCCTGGAGAGGCAGCTTCTGGTGACCTCTCCTCGCTGCCCGCACCTGAGGAGGCACCGCTCGCCTGCAGCATCTCCCACGTGCGCCTGACTGCAGGGCTCACCTGGAGGCAGCCACAGCCCATCTTGCTGGACTCCGCCCTTCAGAATCTAAGTCCTCCGGTGTGAGCGGGGCCAGGGAATCTGTATTTGCAAAGCGCTGCGGGTGGTTCTCCCAGCCTAGCAGGCTTGGGAAGTCCTGACTAATCCCATCTTTCCATGCTGGCCGTGTGCCCTGGAGTGGATGGGGCTGGACGCTGGCACGCAGGGCTCTCTGGGGAGTGCCCCTTCAGCCTGAATGAATACCAGGGAGCAGTGAGGCTGTCAGACCAAAGGGGCCTCAGACGCCAGGCCATGAAATGGGAAGCAGGGGAGATGTCCTCTGAGGGCCTGGCGAGGGGGAGGGAGGCCCAGATGACAGGGAACTGGCAGCAGTGCCCACAGAGGAGGCCTGGCACCGGGTAGGCAGAGGCAAGCTTGGAAAGGAGACGAGGGGAGCAGGCATCCTCCTGGCCTCAGAAGCTCTCCCAACAGCAGCCCATGGGGCCCATGTGGGGCAGGAGCAGCCCAGGGAGCCTTGGCAGCTGCTGAGACTCCAGGAAGTGGCCGGACACCGTGTCCAGAGCTGCACCCTGCATTCCAGCTCATATCCGTGTGGCCTCCTCCCCTGGGGATGGGGCGGGGGGGCATCTGGCAGACTTGCTGTGAGTCTGAAGGGGTCTCAGGTGCAAAGCAGCCCCAGGCCCCAGCATGGGCAGCTCCTGAGCCTGGGTACGTTGAGATGGCTTCAGGTGGGAGCCGGAAGTTCTCCAGGCCTTGCCGCTGGCTAGCTGGGGCCTCGCATGAGCCCCCCGAGCCTGTCTAGTCTAGACAAGGAGGTGATGAGGCTGCTGTCAGATGAGCTTGGTGCCTGCAGGGAGTCTGTGTGACCTTGACCTGGCAGTAGCCATGGTGACAGTGAAATCACCTGGGTGGCAGTTGCAAGGAGGGCTGCTCCAAAATAGGCCCTATGGCACGAGGCGAGGAGGTGGGGCAGTGGGTGCGAGGCGAGGAGGCGGGGCTGCGGGGCAAGAGGCCAGGAGGCGGGGCTGCGGGCGCGAGGCGCGGCGAGGAGGCGGGGCTGCGGCCAGTCTCAAGGAGCCAGGCTCCCAGCCCTGTGTGCACAATCTCTCAGGCGTATCTAGCCTACCCCAGGCCAGAGGCAAAGCAGCCCCAGGCCCCAGCCTTCCGTGCCCCTGAGCTTAAGAACCGCCCAGGCAGGGTGTGATTGGAGAGCCAAGAAAGTATGGCAGGAGGCAGCCCCCACCCCGGAGGGGAGAGTGGGAAGGGGCCACACTGCCGACTCTCGGAGGCCAGAGGAGATGAGAGCCCCCACCCCCTCCAAGTCCCTCTGGAGCCTGCGCTGCTCGAAGACCCAGTGAGGGAGCAGAAGAGATCAGACAGCCTGTGCCAGCCAGGGCAAAGTTGGGCCTGGGCTGGCCCTGGTGCTCCGTGCGACTCTGCAAGGAGCCTGGAGGAGGACCTGGTGAGCGCCCACGGGCCTTGCAGACCCTGCCGAGGTCCAGCCAAAGGCTACCTCTTTAGGGCTGAATGCAGCAGCTCCGCAGCTCCGCAGCTCCAGCATCACAGCTGCGTCTCCAGCAGCAGACATGGCCTCTCCGGGATGCTGGAGGCCGAAGTCCAAGGTCACAGGGCGCAGGGCCAGTTCCTCTTGGGCTTCTCTCCTCGGCTTGCAGACAGCGTCTCCTCCATGTGCCCTCCCGGGGTTGTCCCTGTGTGTGTCTGTGTCCTCATCTCTTCTTACAAGGACACCGGCCAGATTGGGCCAGGGCCCACCCCAGTGACGTCACTTCAATGTAATGCCATCAAAGCCCCCACCTCCAAACATAGTCCCGTTCTGAGGTCCCGGGGGTAGGACCCCTATCATTTTCAGGGAGTCACCTTTCGCCCTCACAAGGTCCAGGCAGGACCTGCAGTCGAGCAAGAGCGCAGGCGTGAGTGACAGCTCCGTCCTCTGTGCAGCCCGTGCGACAGGACCAGTGCGACACCAGACGTTGGGGGTGGGCCCGCCTCCCTGCAGTGGCCACCAGACTGTGTCTGCTCAGTTGGTCTGGGACAGACTCAGGAGGAGCAGGGAGCCCCAGACACCACGATTTTCAAAAACATCCAGCCCCAGCCCCAAAGCACAGTGGGCCATTGTTGCTGCCAACCACAGGTCACCTTCTCCTATACAAATGGGGACGCAATGGCAGAACGACCCGCGGGTCCCGCTGGAGGGCTGAGGAGGGAAGAGTTAAGGGGAGCCCCTCCCAGGACTGAGGACCCTTCTTCACATGATGGACTGGCCCGAGGAACACAGAGACACAGAGTGCATGGTGTATTGAGGGGTGTGTGTGTGTGTGTTGTCTATGGTATGTGTGAAGTGTGTGATGTGTGTGGAGTGTGTGGTGTGTGGTGTGTCTGAGTGTGGTGTGTGGAGTGTGTGTGTGGTGTGTGAGTGTGGTGTGTGAAGTATGAGTGTGAGTGTGGTGTGTGGAGTGTGTGTGTGGTGTGTGTGTGTGGTGTGTGGAGTGTGTTGTGTGTGGTCTGTGTGGTGTGTGTGTGGAGTCTGTGGTTGTGTGTGGAGCGTGCATAAGGTGCAGTGTGTGGTGTGTGTGTGTAGAGTGTGAGGATTGTGTGGAGTTGAGTCTGTTGTGTATGTGTGTGTGGAGTGTGTGGAGTTGTGGAGTCTGTGTTGTGTGTATGTAGTGTGTAGATTGTGTGGAGTTGTGGAGTCTGTGTTGTGTGTGTGTAGTGTGTGGATTGTGTGGAGTTGTGGAGTCTATGTTTGTGTGTGTAGTGTGTGGATTGTGTGTGTGTGTATAGTGTGTGGATTGTGTGGAGTTGTGGAGTCTGTGTTGTGTGTGTGTAGAGTATGTGGATTGTGTAGAGTTGAGTCTATGGTGTGTGTGTGTGTAGAGTGTGTGGATTGTGCAGAGTTGTGGAGTCTGTGTTGTATGTGTGTGTGTGTGGATTGTGTGGAGCTGTGGAGTCTGTGGTGTATGTGTGTTTGTGTGGAGTGTGTGGATTGTGTGGAGCTGTGGAGTCTGTGTTATGTGTGTGTGTGTGTGTATAGAGTGTATGGATTGTGTGGAGCTGTGGAGTCTGTGGTGTGTTGTGTGTATGTGTGTAGAGTGTGTGGATTGTGTGGAGCTGTGGAGTCTGTGGTGTGTTGTGTGTGTGTAGAGTGTGTGGATTGTGTGGAGCTGTGGAGTCTGTGTTGTATGTGCGTGTGTGTGTAGAGTATGTGGATTGTGTGGAGCTGTGAAGTCTGTGTTTGTGTGACTGTGTGGATTGTGTGGAGTTGTGGAGTCTGTGTTGTGTGTGTATGTGTGTTTGTGTGGAGCGTGTGGATTGTGTGGAGCTGTGGAGTCTGTTGTGTGTGTGTGTGTGTGTGTGCGCGTGTGTAGAGTGGATTGTGTGGAGCTGTGGAATCTGTGGTGTGTTGTGTGTATGTGTGTAGAATGTGTGGATTGTGTGGAGCTGTGGAGTCTGTGGTGTGTGTGTGTGTGTGTGTGTAGAGTGCGTGGATTGTGTGGAGTTGTGGATTCTGTGGTGTGTGTGTGTGTGTAGAGTGTGTGGATTGTGCAGAGTTGAGTCTGGTGTGTGTGTGTGTAGAGTGTGTGGATTGTGTGGAGTTGTGGAGTCTGTTGTGTTGTGTGTTGTTAGCTGGCTGTGGCACGTACTGTCTGTCACTGGGCGTCACGGTGGGAGCCCACGCTAACACCTGCCCATTGCTGACTGTTTGAAGCCCGTGTCGGATTCTCCCAGGCAGAGGCTGTGCCCCGTGGCCATCCTGCTGGCGCCATCAGGGCCCCATGCCTCTGGCTTCCTGGGTGGAGGGCGCTGTACTTGGCTGAGGGGCTGGCAGGGCCCACCCCTTCCTTCCTCCCCCACCGCGTGGGCGTGGCGTCTGCTTCCCCTCAGGTTCCCTCTGGCCACCCGACCCCCCTCCGTGAGCGCACCAAGTGGTCAGGGCCCTCCAAGCTGGGTCTCCCTCCCGGAGGCAGGGTCTGGCGGAGCTGCTGCTGGGACACCCAGGGCCCAGCGTCCAGTCCCAGGACGGGACAGAGCAAGCTGGCCACCTGCAGCTCAGGGCTGTGACGGGTTGTCCGGGGCAACAGCACAAGTGCCCTTAAAGCACAGCCCCGAAGGCAGCAGGATGGCCCCACAGACCCCAGAGAGAACAGGACCGCCCCGCAGAAGGAGGCCAGAGCTGGCATCCCACCTGGTGCCAGTGTGGCCAGAGCAGGGAGCCCAGCCTCCTTCCAGCCCCTCCTGCCCCGCCCAGGTCCCTTCCTGCCCCCAGCTCCCGGAAGCTCTCCCCAGTCCCTTTCCCATCAGAGGCTCTGCCCCCGAAGCCCTCTCCTTCTGCACCGTGTGGAGGGAGGCACTTGAGCTAGGGAGAAGGGACACAGGCGACACTGTCACTCGTCACTTGGAGGCCACCGGATCCAACGGGAGCAGGAGACCCCGCTGTCCTCCCTCCCGGCGCTGCCCCTCACGCCCCCAAGGAGACAGCAGCAGCAGACGGCGGGGTGCTTGTATCACCTGCTCTTTATTGACTGCTGTGGGCTGCACTCTCATGGGCGACCCACGTACCCAAGAGTGGCAGGCACTACGTAGAGGGGCTGGAGGAAGACAGTCTGAGAGAAGAGGCTGCGAGAGCACAGACGCACGGAAGGGAAGCCCCGGCCCCACGGCCTCACGCACCCCGGGGGGTGTGAGCAGGGCCCGCAGCGAAGGGAAGCTGCCTTGTGTTAGGAGCACCTGGCCGGAGGTCACCCCCTCCTCCCGGCCCCTCAGCAGAGCTGAGGCGCCTGCACCCCAGAGGAGCCAGGCTGCTATCTAAAGGAGGGTGAGGTGCAGTCACTTCCGCCACTGGCCAGTGTAGGGGTCTGGGACACCCTGAGACCCTGAGCTCTCCAGGCTGCTCTCTCAAACCCTCATTCCATCTGAGAAGGTGGAAAGGAAAAACAGGGAAGAAAGGAAGACAGACACCCTGATCTCAGGGTGCTCCCCCGACGACGGGCCGGGGCTGCGGGGGAGCCGGCCCAGGAGCTGCCTGCTTAGGACGAGGGAGCAGAGCTGGGCTTCTCCTCCCGAGACACGGGGATGGCTCGCTCGCCGTGGGTGGCGTCCAGGCCAGTCTGGATCTTGGGGCCAGTGAAAGTCAGCATGCCATCGGCGGACAGGGTGCAGGAGAGGGCCGACTGGTCCACGTTGGACGGCAGGCGGTAGCGGCGGTGGAACTCACGGGAAATGTAGCCGTGGTCGTCCTGGAGGCGGGGGGTAGGGGTACAGTCAGAGGGGCCACTGCGCAGGTGGCTGCCACACCCCATGCCAGAGGTGCTGCCCCTAGCCCTGCCAACTGCAGAAGGTGGCTGGCCTGCGGGGGCTCTCACAGGGGCCAGGTGCAGCCAGAGCATCCCGTGGCCAGGCCCCCTGGGATTTGTGGATTCGTGCCCCTGCTCCCCTGGCCTCATAGCCATTTGCGGGCTATTCTCTGCATGGGTTGTCTCTTCACGCCCCGTGGCTTCACTCCAAAATCGCAGGATCGTTCTGTCCCGGGCCCTGCACCTCAGCCAGCCTTCCCCTCCCAGGACCCTCAGGACTGCTCCAGCCCAGGTCTCTGCGGCCCAACCTAACATGTCCACTGGACACCCTAAGCCACGGACTCAGCTCCCTGGCCTGAACTCCTCCTCCACCGGCTGCAAAGACCAACAGCTGGGAGCTCAGGACGCCTTTTCCAGGCTGTTCTGGTGAAACCCTAAGTGGGGGCTTTACTGGGCCCAAGTGAGGGAGGGGCGGCACATGAGGAGGTCAGGGTTCACCCCCCAGCACTGCCTTCTCCAGCCATTGAAAGAAGACCCCGGCCAAAGGAAACCAAGACGTTGGCTAACATCCCACCTTCCGGCCCCTCTCTGCTCTCCAGGCCCCACGGGACACTGTCCATCTGTGACAGCCCACGAGCTCTTCCCGGCTTGGCCAGGAGAGGCAGGTCACCAGGGCTCCAGTGCCTGGGCTCCCTCAAAACCATGGAGACCCGGGGCCTCCATCCGGGCAAGAGCAGGGCATCAGGGTGAATGCGGAGAGAAGCTCCCGGCCCACCTGCTGGTACTAGCTGAGGGACACGGCAGGCTGAGGACCCCCTCGTTCCCCAGCTGTGCCCTGGAATAAGGAGGACACAGGTCCCAAAGGGCGGCTGTGAGGCCAAGGTGTCAATGCGTGTAAAGCGTTCCAAGCGGATGCAGCTTTGCTGTCGGGGGCTGGCCTCCCTCAGGCAGGTTCCATGTGAAGATGGACACTGGCTGGGAGGCGGCCACCCAGGTGCTCCCCCTTCCTGGGGTCCTTTCTAAGACCACCTGGCATTTAGGTGACAGGGATGGAGCTGGTGACTCTGGGCACAGCAACCCGGGAAGGGACCCTAACCTGGATCCCTGAGCCACATTTGCCTGGGGAATGGTGACCTCTGGTGCTGGGAGGGGCTGGCTGTGCTCAGGTGGGCATGGCCCCTCCCTCGGGGAAAAGCCAGGCCTGATTCAGGGGTCCCTGAAAGCACCCCTCTCCCAGGGTTGAAGGTGCAGGTATACAGGCCCCGTTGTGCCCACCGCGACCCCCTTGCCCGCCGCACCTACCTCGGCCCCCCTCCCACCTGTCAGCACCTGGACTCACCTGGCGCTCGTTGTGCTTCCCGTGGATCTCCACGAAGTCGTCCTGCACCTTCACGGTAAGGTCCTCTGGGGAGAAGTGCTTCACGTCCAGGAAGATGACAAACTTGTCCCGGTCGGATCGAACCTGAAACCCAAACACGCTGTGTGGAGCCATCCAGAGGGCACCCCCCTGCTGGGGCTGCTGGAGACAGAGCAGGTCCCAGTAATCAGGACAGAGACGCTTCGGTCGCATGTAGGCCTCTCCTCCCACATGCCAAGTGGGACAGAGCGTTCGGGGCCTGTGACTGTCTCCTGGATGGACGGGCACGACCTCGACCCATCTTCAAACCCTCAGGGCCAGCTGAGAGGCTGAATGCTGCTGGTAGGCCGACTGGTGGTTTGGCTATGGTCAGGTGGCTGGTTAGAGACCAGTTGGCTGGTTACGGGCTGGCTGCTACTAGTTATGGTATGTGTGGGGAAGTCATTATGGGTTGCGTTGGCCCATTAGAGTCAGTCGTCTGGCTGGTGATGCTTGGCTGGCTGGCTGGGCTCAGCCTGTGGAATGAGGGCACTGCTGTTGGCGTCATGCTGTCTGCAGAAGCAGCCTGAGCCCACTGACAGCCAGCGCAGCTGCCTCTCCAAAAAGCGCTGCCACACGCCCCCTCACTGCCCTGGCTGGGCCTCAGCTCCCTGAGGCATTTTGCATCCTGGCGTTGATGGCTATTGCAGCAGTCCTGGGGAGGACCCTGTTTATTAGGTGCTGGGTGGGACTCAGGCCCTCAAAAATGCAGACCCCACACCGCTCATCTGTGGCTCGGAGAGGAGGCTTGGGGGGTCCCATTGCCTCTCCTTTTGACCTTGGCAGGGCACCTGAGTAAATTTGGCAAGAGCTTTGCTGGCCGTGGGCAGGCCGAGCTCATCAGAGGTGGGGCTAGGGACCCCCTGCTGTGTGGCTTTCAGGACTGTGACCCCCAACCTGCTCCCAAGCCTCCAGGACTCAAGAGAGCAGAGGAACCCAGGGGCTGGCATTCGCCACCACCCTCACCTGGATGGGCTGCTCTTGGGGTTTCCAGTCTGTGTCTGGTGCCTTACAAACCCCACGTGGGTCATGAGCTGACAGAGGAAAACAAGGGTGGCCTTGTCCGGCCTCTCCCCGGTGCTATGGGAGGCTCTGCCGTGTGGCTGCAGTGGGGGCACAGGCTCCCACCCAGCCTCGGCAAAGGGATGACATGGGGCGAGGCCACCTGCTCAGCAGAGCAAGACCAGAGTCCATCACGCTCCACCCACCGAGGCCACCACCCTCTGAGCAGCGAGGAAAAGCCAGCACCGCCGGCCGTGTCTTACCTCAGAGATGCCAGAGTCCAGCACGGTGCGGAAGAGGGACTGGCGGTAGTAGGGGCTGATGGTGGACGACAGGAAGGGCAGCAGGTCATACTCAAAAAGGCCCTCACCGAAAAACTGGTCGAACAGCCGGCTGGGGTAGAAGGGCCCCAGAGTGCGCTTGAACCAGGGGTGCTGGATGGTCACGTCCATGTTCAGCTTTGGTTCCACGGGGACCTGGAGGCTGGCAGGAGTCAGCGGGGCCTCTGGGCAGTGCAGTGCAGAGCTGGGGTGAGCCCTCCCTATATATGCCCCCGGCAGAATGGAGGCATTAAGGGATTTCTCTGGAAAGGCATGAGCTCATGAGGAAGGCTGCCCAGTCAGCAGAAACGTGGCTGGGCCAAGTGCCCGCCCCCAGCCCCGGGAGGGGCTGCATGGACGGTCCCAGAGGCCTGGACTCAGCTGAGGCCCGCCTGGGCACCCTGGGGCTCCCGGGAGGGCAGACAGCCCAAGGAAGAGCTGTGTGCCCCACACTTGCCTGGGGCGACAATGGAGCCTCTCATCTCCCAGTTACTAGGCAGGGTCTACGTGCCAGGGGCCATGCTAGTCCTCCGCACGCCTCGTCCTGCCTGGGTGGTCCTCCTGGGAGGAGGGAGCCCACATCCCCGTTAGACACAGAAGTTAGACTGGTCGTCCTAAGGCTCATGGTGCCTGGGCAAGAGTACACGGGCGTTCAAAGGAGTGCCTCTGTGAACCTCCATCATGCCCACCAAGTGGTACAAGTGTGCGTGTTTGTCAAAATCCTGGGAAAGACAGAAAGATAGAGAAGCTGGAAGGCACCCATAATCCCAGTGCCTGAGGGAGCCCTGTTGCATTCGTGCTCGTCCCCCGGGGTCTGCGTGCCTCCCACAGGAAGACTGGCTGGGCATGTGCAGGTGACAGCACCATGTGGCGGGCTCCTCTCTGCACCACGTGGCAGGCTCCCCTCTGCACCACGTGGCAGGCTGCCCTCTGCAGCCCACCCTGGACTTCCAGCCCCGTGAGCATCGTCCCCTGTAACGCCACAAGCCTCCATGCCATGACCTACAGTGGGTGTTGAGCTGGGCTGCTCCTGTCAGGAGTGGTGACATGTCGGTCCACACGTCCCCGCCACCTACGTGGTCCCGCCGCCCACATGATCCTGCTATCCGCGAGGCCTGGTGATGATTTGCTGCTCAACCCACGGCCCTTGTCCAGCTACCACTAAGCGTCCTGCCACTCCCAGTTTTTCTGTTTGTTTGTTTGTTGTTTGTTTGTTTTGAGAGGGAGTATCTCTCTGTCGCCCAGGCTGGAGTGCGGTGGCATGATCTGGGCTGGCTGCAACCTCGGCTTCCTGGGTTCAAGTGATTCTCCTGCCTCAGCCTCCTGTTTTAGTAGAGGCAGGGTTTCATCATGTTGGCCAGGCTGATCTTGAACTCCTGAACTCAGATGATTCACCCGCCTTAGCCTCTCAACGTGTTAGGATTACAGGCGTGAGCCGCTACGCCTGTACCACTCCTAGTTGTACGACTTTTGATATTTTGGGGTAAATTGGGCCTGAGAGCATGGTCCTTCCCCACATCCTCCCCGCCGCCTGGGAAAAGGCCATGCCCCCGGCCCGGGCTAGCTTTTCGCTTCGTCCTCTTTGGGCCTCCCAGTTCCTACTCAGCCTCTAGCAGCCTTGTGCGTGTGGAGTGAGCACATACCCAGGGCACACCCGGACTCTGCAAATTCATCTCCAGCCCGTGGGCTCAGGAGGCCAGGACAGACCAGATGCCCAGTGTATGAGGATCAGACCTGACACATCCCAGGTGGGATCAGGGCTGAAGGGGAGCTCCGACGTGTGCTCCATGGGGCCGGAGACACAGGATCCCAAAAAATCTTGAAATGACAACTTTTGCCGTGCAAGGTACAATTTCAGAGGAGCCGTTCCCTGGGGAGCTAAATTAAGGTGCAGCTAGGAAACGCTGGGGGAGTGATGGGTGCCTACCCAGACCTTGGCCTGTGGGTCCTCAGAGACCCCCTGTGAAGCAGGCCCCAGCGTCATCCTGCTTTGCAGACCAAGAAACAGGAGCTTAGGAGGTTAAGCCGCATGCCCAGGTCACTCTGCTTGGAAGAAGGGAAGGGGGCTTGAAGCCACCTTTCCAGGCTGGGAGGTCAACATCCAAGCAGTGGCGGGGTCTGGGTGGGGCAGTGGGTGGCTCTGCAGGGCTGGCCACCTATTTCTGGGGCACAGGGATGGGGAAGAAGAGGCCGCTGGGCTGGAATCCAGCATGCAGCTTGGCCCTAGGAGGGTCCAGCCAGGCCAGGCGCACAGTCAGTGCTGGGCAGAGCCAGCTGGAGCCTGAAGCAAAGGAGAAGGCAGTCATCCTCATCCTGCCTACATGTGTAAAATGTTGACAGTTTGTTCACCACAAATATTTTGTATTCATTTTGATTTACTTATTTATTTTATTTATTTGTTTATTTTTGAGATGGAGTCTCGCTCTGTCGCTCAGGCTGCAGTGCAGTGGTGCGATCTCAGCTCACTGCAACCTCCGCCTCCCGGGTTCAAACTGAGCCACTGCATCAGTCCCATTTTTATTTTATTTTATTTTATTTTTTGAGATGAAGTTTCACTCTTGTTTCCCAGGCTGGAGTGCAATGGCTCGATCTCGGCTCACCGCAACCTCCACCTCCCAGGTTCAAGTGATTCTCCTGCTTCAGCCTCCAGAGTAGCTGGGATTACAGGCATGTACCACCAAGCTTGGCTAATTTTGTATTTTTAGCAGAAACGGGGTTTCACCATGTTTGTCAGGCTGGTCTCGAACTCCCAACTTCAGGTGATCTACCTGCCTCGGCTTCCCAAACTGCAGGGATTACAAGTGTGAGCCACAGCACCCAGCCCATTTTGATTGTTTTAAACAGTGCATCACAGCATGATTTAAACATCAGAACATTGACGGCAGTGTTTTTGGTGCCCCTGACATTTGGCAGGGAGGGAGGACCGTGCTGTCCTCCCTCACAGCTGGGCCTACACACGGTCAGTCAAACAGCGGAGACTGCAGGCAGGGAGGCGGCCGAGGCACCAACCTGGGGCTGGACACCAGCCTGGTCTGGACTGCACAGCTCTGGGCGCCAGGGATGGGCAAGGTCCTTCAGACTCAGGGTGGGAGCTCCAGGCACTCACACCTCTGCACCCCTCACCACATACTGTAGGGCCTGGCAGCTCAGAGGCCTCCGTGGGACGTCGAGGCTCCTGCCACAAGGTTGGCCGGGCCTGCAGGGGTCTTCTGAGCAAGCCAGCGTCTGAGTCTGCACAACAGAAGTAGGAAGGCCTGGACGAGTGAGCACGGAGGGCTCTGGGGCCCTAGGGACCTTTTCAAACCCTGAGTTCAGCCGTTGTATGTGTGTCTTGAGGCTGATGCACCAATCACAAATTTAGTGGCTTCAAACAACACAAATGTCTTCTCTCGCAGTTCTGGAGGCCGCAAGTCTGAAATGTACCCCACTCAACTTAAAGCGAGACCCTGGCAGGGCTGGCTCCTCCTGAAGGTTCAGGCGTATCCGTTTCCTGCCTTTGGCGTCTCAAGGCACCTGCGTTTCTTGGCTCGTGGCCGGCCTCTCCTCCACCTTCGAAGGCAGCAGTGGGTGGTGAGGTCTCTCTCATCACATCCATCTGGCAAGGACTCTCCCAGACCCACTGGATGGTTCAGGATTGCTCCCCGCCCCATCTCAAGGCGGGCTATCTTCAGGAGCCTTAACTCCGGCTCGCTGGCCCGGAGCCCGCTGTGCAAACATCCTCACTCATTGATCTACACTGGTGCAGTCCTGTCTCATAACACTGTGTCCAGCGAAGTCCCTGCTCTTGGGGAGCTGAGATTGTCTTGAGACAAACAACAAACAAATAAACAAGTAAAGGCGTGCTGAGGCCAGCAGCCCCTGCCAGAGCCCTGCCCCACTCGCCTGGATGCTGGGGAAACAAGACCCTTTTGCCCTGGACATGGGCTCCTCCTGGAACTCGTGTTGAAGATGCCACCTCAAAGCCCCAGTGCACGGGTGGTGGGCGGGGGGGGGGGGGGTGACAGCACCGCGCTGAGGGATACGCTGCCTGTGGAGGATGAAAGACCAGAAGCAAACCAAAGACAAGACAGTGTCCTCTTCCTGATTCCCAGCACTGTCCACACGCATCATGTCAGCACAAAACACGCCTCCGCTTCTGCTGGGCTGAGTTCTGGCGACCGCTGCATTCATAGCGGTGGATTCTCGAGGTAGGGATGTTCTCTAAAGCTAGGTGAGCACTGAATCAGTGATGCCTGGGCTACAGAACCATGGCTCCCAGGGAAACACAGGGTGAGGGTCCTGTGAGCCTCTGATCTGGATGTTCTCCTCACCCCAGCAATGCACCCTCTGTCTTGTGAGTGTTTCTGTGTAAAGATGCTTTACTGGATCTACAAATGTTGATTCGTGATCACTGAGCTCACGGCCAACAGCCCTGTAGCTGGGCCCGAAGGAAGCTTCTCTAACACGCGTTTCTTCTGTGAGACATGCTGCAGCTGTCTTACTTGCTGTAGTTTTGTGTGTTTTATTCGTGATTTTGCTGTTTAAAATCCCCCCGAGCACAGAGCTGAAGAGCGGCCAAACCGTCACCAGAACTTTCTTTGGGTTTCCATTTGTCTGGCATGTTTTTAGAAATCTTTTACTTTCAACCTATTTGTGTCTTTGAATCTAAAGTGTCTCTTATAGACAGCGTATAATTAGATAGTGTTTAATCTGTTTGGACACTTTCTGTATTTTAACTTAAGTGCTTAATTCACTTCCTTAAAAATGCCCCCAAGCACACAGCACTTCAGCGTTGGGCTTGGGGATATTTTAAAAAGCAAAATCTGGTGGGGCGCTGCGGCTCATGCCTGTAATCCCAACACTTTGAGAGGCTGAGGAGAGCAGATCACAGGGTCAGGAGTTCGAGACCAGCCTGGCTATCACGATGAAACCCTGTCCGTACTAAAAATACAAAAATTAGCCAGGCATGGTGGTGGGCACCTGTACTCCCAGCTTCTCAGGAGGCTGAGACAGGAGAATCGCTTGAACCCAGGAGGTGGAGGTTGCAGTGAGCTGAGATCATGCCACTACACTCCAGCCTGAGTGACAGAGAGAGGCTCTGTCTCGAAAAAAAAAGCAAAATCACAAAACAAAATGCAAAAATCCTGGCACTAAATAGACCTCGGAAAGGACCCTGGTTGACCGCATGAGGCTGAAACAAGGGGCCACGGTGCTGCCCTGTTCAACCTCAGCCAGGAACGTGTGCACGGAGACGAATTTTTCGGCACTCTGTACAAATCTGTGAATGACCAGGAAAACTCTGCAGGTATTGATTTGGGGGTCACAAGTAATTTTTTTGGTAACTTTTTTGTAGGGATGAGGTCTCGCTATGTTGCCCAGGCTGGTCTTGAACTCCTGGGCTCAAGCAATCCTCCCACCTTGGCCTCCAAAGGTGCTGCAATTACGGGTGTGAGCCACCGCACCCAGCCTAAAAATAAATTTGGCCAAGTAGGTGTCATGGACTGAACTGAGTTCCCCCAAAATTCCTATGTTGGAGTACTGACCCCAGAACCTCAGAATGTGCCCGTGTTTGGAGCTAGGATCTTTCAGGAAATGAAGTTAAACGGAGGTCATTAGGGTGAGCCCCAGTGCAGTGGGACCAGCATCCTTATAAGAAGAGGAAATCTGGACAAATTCCACAAAGAGACATACCGGGGACACGCACACACAGGGGAAAGTCCACATGAGGACACAGCAAGCAGAGGCCCTTCTGGGAGCCGAGGCAGGGGCGTCAGAAGGAGCCGGCCCCGCCGAGACCGGGATGTTGGACTAACAGACGTGTGTTGCTGAAGCCACCTGGTCTGTGGTCCCTGGCAGACTGACATCACAGGGAATTCCCGAATCCGGAATGCGTGAGTCACGAGGAGAGACGATACTTCTGTAATCTTCACATTAGCATGACTTTTCTGAACATTTACTGTGCAGAAATTGTCCAGCAAACTCCCAGTTCTGGGGCCACTCCCTACGCTGCAGATGCAGCCACCTGCCTTTGCTTGGAACAGCTTTGAAGGTCAGGTCCAAGCAGGTGCACTGGGCGGGGGGGTTCTTACCTCCAGCCCCATGATTCAGTGTCGTTCTCTGCTTAAAGGAGAAATTGCATAACCACAGCACTCACAAAGAAACTGAGCTGGAATTATTTCAATTCTGTCATTCTGCATAGTGTTTTTATTCTGTGTTTAAAATGTGAAACCAAGCCCAAACAGAGGTGCAGCGCTGAAGTTCAGATGTTAGCTCATGCATGAAATAATTCACTGAATTTGAATATCTTTAACATAGAAATGCATTTCTTTTTCTGGTAATTGCTTTGAAGAATGAATCAAGAAAATCATGATTATCTGTGATTATTACATAACTATCTTGAAAATAATTTTGCTGTATGGAGGATGGAATATTCAAAGCCGTGACCTACTCTGGTGTCAGATGCCCCGTGGGCACCACCAGCCTGGGGCCCCCCAAGCTCCTTGCTGGCATCCAGCGGCCTCTCCCAGTCCTCCAAGTATGAGAACCCAGGCTGTCTGGGGAGGCCTAGAGCCTCTGGCTCTGCCCTCAGTCTGCCGGAGCCAAAACCTGCAGCTGCCCTTGTCGCCAGCCACACTGGGACCCCAGGGTAGAGACGATGTCGAAGCAAATGTCCACCCCAGGACGTCCGAAGGGTGAGGTGACCTTGTTCCTGTGCCTCCCACACGCCCACCCAGTGGCACAGGGCGCCCTGGGACCTGCCTGGGACAGACTGCAGGAGCCTGGCACCAGTACATAGGCCCCAGGCTGGTGTGAGCTGGGTCAGGGGAAGGTCCACCTGGGGGCGGGAAGGGCTGTGGAGAGGGGTCTGCCCAGTAGGCCCCAAGGCCCCGTCCTGGAAGATGCTGGCCTCTCTGGGCAGCCTGGCACGGAAGCCAAGGGCTGGGAGTCAAGTGTCTGACTCCCAGGCCAGGGCTGGGAAGGGCAGGAACGAGGCTGGCCCTGCAGCCTCCCACCTGGGGAGGGCACAGGGGTAGCTCAGTCCCGCAGGCACACTGGGGTCTGCACAAACATGATCGCCCTGGCCCCGCAGGCACACCACGGTCTGCACAAACGTCCTGGGGAGGGCATAGGGGTAGCTCAGTCCCGCAGGCACACTAGGGTCTGCACAAACATGATCGCCCTGGCCCCGCAGGCACACCACGGTCTGCACAAACATCCTGGGGAGGGCATAGGGGTAGCTCAGTCCCGTAGGCACACCAGGGTCTGCACAAACATGATCGCCTTGGCCACAGACAGCCCTTCCGCACTGGACGTCCCTGGGCTCAGGCGGCCTTTCCGCACTGGGCGTCCCTGGGCTCAGGCGGCCTTTCCGCACTGGTTGTCTCTTGGCTCTCCTGGCCTCCTGGAGAGTCACCGTCACCCCTGCCTGTGCCCTGGACCGAGGCCCTGGCGAGTGTGACCGGCCAGAGTGCCCAGTGGGCCCCGAAGGATCTGCCTTGGGTTGAAGGGTGCGGAAGGGGCACTGCAGAGCCGCAGCTTTCTGCGAAGGCTGAGGGTGGGGGTGACTGAGAGACTGTGAGATGACCCGAGCACCGCCCAAGGTGCCAGTGCCCACCCGGGGCCTCGGTGGCCACAGGGAGAACGTGGGCTGAGCGCCGCTGCGCAGCTCCGTCAGCCTGACCCTTGGTCCCAGCCCCGCCCAGGGCCGCTGGGTCCTGCCACACAGATGCAGGGACTGTGCAGGTGCAGGGTCAGGCGGATGCAGCCTCCACACGGGCCACACCAAGGCCATCTGCACCCCAGCAAGGGAGGCGCCACCGCAGGCCCAGCCCTTGCGCCCTAGGGAAGAAAAAGCAAGAGTTTCCCAGAGATCAGAGAAAGAAAAGGCACGCGCCTCCCAGAGCTGAGCAAGGTGACGGGGCAGGACTGGCCCCTGTGCCCACCAGCCTCTCGGGGGCCTTTCCACCTGGGAGAGGCCTGGAGGCCGTCGGCCGCCTCGCTGGGAACGCAGCCTAGTAACGCCTGCAGCCGGGGCCTCGGGGCTGTCACAGGTGTGGAGCCCGGCAGCCGGAGGACGCCCCAAGGGGTGGGCAGCGCTGGAGAAAGTGCAGGGGGACCGTCCCTCCCCACCCAGGGGAGAGGACCCAATGTGGGCTGCACAGAGCTCCTGAGGGTAGAGAAGGGGTGGGAGGCCAAGGGGCTAGAGAGGCAGACGTGTGGGAGCCAGGGTGCCAGGGCAGGGCTCCGACTGGTCTGGGAGCGTGTGCAGGGGCATGGGGTATATTTGATGTGTGTGGTGTGGGGGGTGTATGTGGTGTATATGTGATGTGTGTGGTGTATATGTGATGTATAACGTGTGCAGTGTGTAGTGTACAGTGTACGGCAGATAGTGTGTGTGGTGTGTAATGTGACGTGTGTGTGGTGTGTGTGTTGTATATGCAGTGTGTGATGTGTGTGGGGTATGGGGTGTGGTATATATGTGGTATGTGAGGTTTCTGTAATGAGTTTGGTGTGTGGTGTGTCTGTGATGTGTGTGGTGTGTGTGGTGTATATGTAACGTGTGATGTGTGTGTGGCGTGTGGTATACAGCATATGGTATTTAGTGTGTGTGGTGTGCGTGTGTGAGGTGTGTGGTGTGTATGTGTTGTATATGTGATGTGTGGGGTGTGTGGCATTTCTGTGATGTGTGTGGTATATCTGTGGTGTGTGGTGTGTGTGTGATGTGTGGTGTGTGGTGTATCTGTGGTGTGTGGTGTGTGCAGTGTGGTGC
>CAUYLZ010062148.1:0-22030 GCA_963573645.1 Pithecia hirsuta | reverse complement strand
TTATTTATTTACTGACATACTTATGGAGAAGCAGGTGGCATTTATTTATTTATATATTTGGAGGCAGGCTTGGATTTATGTATTTATCTGTCTAGCTATCTAATTATTTAGAGGCAGGCTCACATTTTCTCATTTATTTATTTAGACCCGGGCTCACAACATTTACTTATATACTTATGTATTTGTGTGCAGGCTTGCATTTATTTATTTACTTATATACCTATATAATGATTTAGAGGCAGGCTTGCATTTATTTACTTAGATGCAGCCTCGCATTTATTTATTTATTCATATGTTTATTTGTATATTTTAGATGGAATCTTACTATATCACCAGGCTGGAGTGCAGTGGCGCAATCTTGGCTAACTGTAACCTCTGCCTCCTGGGTTCAAGCGATTCTTCTGCCTCACCCTCCAGAGTAGCTTGGACCATAGGTGCCTGCCACCACACCTGGCTAATATTTTTGTATTTTTAGTAAGGAAACTGTTTCACTATGTTGGCCAGGATAGTCTTGATCTCTTGACCTCATGATTCACTGGTCTCGGCCTCCCAAAGTGCTTGGATTACAGTCATGAGCTACCACACCGAGCCTTTATTTATTTATTTACTTACTTAGTTATTTGTTTACTTATAGGCAGGAGGGCCGGCTTGCATTTATTTATTTATTTTTATTTTCTTATGTTTTTTAGAGCCAGGGTTTCTTTCACCGTCTCGGCCAGGCTGGTCTCGATGTCCTCATGGTGATCTACTGGCTCAGCCTTCAGAAGTGCTGCAGGACTAAAGGCATGAGCCACCACACGGGGCTACTGATTTAGTGATGTATTTATCTATATGCAAATCGAATTATTTACAGTTGGGTTCACATTTCTTTATTTACTTATTGAGAAGCAAGCTCACATTTGTTTATTTATTTATCTGGAGGCAGGTTTGTGTTTATGTATTTATCTTTTTTGTGTGTTTGTTTCTCTTCTCAAACATCTATTCTCTGATATATATTTATCTATCTGTATAATTATTTAGAGGCAGGCTTGTATTTAGTTATTTATTTAGACCCAGGCTTGAAAGCATTTATTTATATAATTATGTATTTGGGTGCAGTCTTGCATTTATTTATTTACTTATCTATCTGTATATTTGTTTAATGGCAGGCTTGCATTTACTTACATGAAGGCACGCATTTATTTATTGATTTCCTTAGAGGCAGGTTGGCGGGATTCCATTTATTTATTTTATTTATTTATTCATTTTCTTAGTATTATTATTTTTTTATAGAGAGACTGGGTTTCTTTCATCATCTTGGCCAGGATGGTCTTGATGTCCTGACCTCAGGTGATCTACTGGGCTCAGCCTCCCAAAGTGCTTGGGGGATTAAAGGAATGAGCCACCATGTGGTCCTATTTATTTAGGGATTCATTTATCTATATGTTAATCATTTCATTTATGATTGGGCTCGTATTCATTTATTTATTTAGTTACTTTTTATTGAGAAGCACGCTTGCTTTTATTTATTTCCTTATTTTGGGGCAGGCTCATTTTTATTTATTTAGGGGCAGGCTCTGATTTCTCTGTCTCTCTCTCTCTCTCTCTCTCTCTCTCTCTCCCTCCCTCCCTCCCTCCCTCCCTCCCTCTCTCCCTCCCTCCCTCCCTCTCTCCCTCCCTCCCTCCCTCCTCTCTCTCCCTCTCTCCCTCCCTCCCTCCTCTCTCTCTCTCATTTGAAGAAGTGTCTGGCTTAGCAGCCCAGGATGATTCTAGCCTCAGGGCTTTGGACCATGCCACTCTCCCAACTCCGGTCCCTCCCCCTCCCAAATACCTGGGATTACTCGCATGCGCCACGTCACCTCGGGAGTTAACAATTGCGTTGTTTTTCATGTATGTATATACATATGTATGTGAGATGGGGTTCGGGATTCCACCATGTTGCCCAGCCTGGTCCAGACTTCTGCTCTCAAGAGATGTGCCTGTCTTGGTCTCTCACATTGCTGCTGTTACAGGCGTGAATCACTGTGCTTGTATCAACCTGTATTTACCTGCCTGCCTGCCTGCCTGAATATCGTCTGTCTATCTGTCTTACCTATCACCCTTTGAGTAGGCATGTGGGCATGTTATCTCCCTTTGTTTTCCACCTCTGGACACATAGATTTCTTTTTCAACATTGATGATGATGATGATGATTCCTACAGATGGGGTGATGCAGTCTGACATCTCAAGATGATCTCAACCTTTGGGCTCCAGCGATCCCCCAGCATCGACATTTCAGATTGCTGCTATGACAGCTGTGAACATGGAATGGCCTGGTTGTATTTGTCTTGTGTTGATTCTTTCCAGTCCTTGTTTCTGGTCCAGATACATAGTTGATAGTAAGGGCATTGCAAACAAAGACAATTTTCTGAAACATCTCCTGAATAGCTGAGATTACAGGTGTGTGCCATCACACCTGGCTAATTGTATTTTTAGTAAAGACTGGGTTTCACCATGTTAGGAAGGCTGATCTTGAATTTGCGAACTCATGTGATCTGCCCTTCTCGGCCTCAAAGTGCTGTGATTACAGGGGTGAGCTACTGCACACAGCCATTAATTAATCATTTTTTGACAAAGAATTGGACGAGACTTTTACAAAGATGTGTTTTCTCTTTGAAAAATATTTCCCCTGAGAAGAAAGTAAAGAATAATCCCCTGACATTGTATTTTTTTTTTAAGTTCCTGTTTTCTTTTTATCTTTTCTAGGTACAGAAGTCTTATCAGAATGCTTTTGGGTCAGGGATTCCCTTCAAAAAATTTTGGGATTATTTTTCCTCAGCCAAGCTGGTCCTGGGTTTCAGCACTGTTTTGGGATAAATGAAGATACCCGACATGGTCATGTCTGCTGGAGTATCTAGTGAATATCAGCTCCTGGGTTATTTTCTCTCATGACAACCTGAAGTATGGAATGTAGCCTATCAAGGAAGATGATGGCGGCCATGGGGCTGACAGGAATCTCCTGATGCACTCTGTTTTTTTGAAAAGCTAACCCCTTGAGACATTAAAACTGTCTTTACCCAACCCAGCTTCCATTTCTGGGAGACACATTTCTAGTCTGCCAATCAGATGCTGGTATTGAGGGAAAAATATAGAAATAATTTCTGCCCCTTGGATTTTTTAAGGGGGCAGAAAAAAACATGAAATAAATATAGTTAAAGAAAAATATTTTTAAAATTTGTGGGGGAAAAAGCCATTCCCAAAGTCGGAAACAACCTGACCCCAGTAAGATGGTGTCATATCTTGCGAAGTGAAACGTATCTGAGGTACTCACTGTGGCACACAGTGCAACATCTCCTGATCAGGTGGTTATGGAGCACTTAAGTGAGCAGGATGGGGTGGAGAGTCTCTCAAGTGATTGAATGGCCTTACTTGACACATGAGTAAGACACATTTGTTTTTTAATCAGCACTGCCACTCTCTGGGTTTGACACCTTTAAAAGATTGTTCAATTACTTGGACCTCAGTTTTTAATTGTAAGTTGCATTTTATTAGTAGGGCTTGAAAGAAAAAAAAAAACAATATTTGCAAAGGCCATAAAAGAGGTGGCTTTCATAAACAAAAAATTATATCTAATTACATATTTTCATTTGTTAAAAGTTCTCATTTACCTTTTCCTTTCCCAACATGAGTTTTGAAATTTGCTCAGGTGTGTTTTCTATGGGTTGGTGATTTGAAACAGAATTTTAAGACTTAGCATTCAGAATGCTAGCTATGAATGAAAAGAATAGGGGAAATCTCTCTTGCATTTTGAATGAATACCTTTCCACAAAAAAATTGTGATAGATAACTGGTGAGTTACATAGATTCATGAATACATTAGGTCCCCTTCTTGCAAGGGACATTTGTGACAGTGACTATCCCATTATCTTGATTTCTAAGTTTCACACTCAATATTAGTTGCCTTAGAAGTGTTACCATGTGACTAATTGTTTACTAAATGATTTTTAATTAAAATAATCCAATAATACATGTATTGTTTGAAAGAAATAGATACTTTTACTTTTCTTATCCAGGTATGAAGTGTAGACACCTTAAAATTTCTTTCCCTTATGTTAATACTGTGTTTGAGTAATTTTGCTGAGTTTTACAGTTTCAAAAGCCAAGTGAATAACTCTGAGATGAAAATTAAAGCCTGAGCCCAGTAACTCTGAGCTAAGGCTAACAGTGAACCTGCATAAAGAGGTTATTAAAGCAATTAGTTTTTTCTGAGAAGCCTCCTGTGCAGGTGTCTCTGCCTGCTCACCTCAGCCATGGAAGAAGCCTTTATACTGAGAGAAGCTTCAGAGCCCGGGAAAGCTGGGGGTCCACGGGCAGATGAAGGGAGACTGGGAGAATCTTACTGAAGATGAAGTTGTTACTGTTTTGAGGCAGTTTCTAGTTTTTGTAAAATAAAGCAGTTAGATTTGAGCAAAAAATAAAAATTGAATTCCAGAGGAATATTGCAACAGGAGGAAGTACCAACTATAAGATCTATAAAGATTGCACAATTTAGGCAGACAAGGGCTTTCTTTCATAAAGAGGAGCAAAGCTGATTAAAAAGAAGATTCAAGGGGAATGGCAAATGGAGGGTGAATAATCAGATTTTAGGTCAGAGAGTGTTTTACCCTGAAGTCAGCATGTTCTTAGGAGAAACATAACATATATTTGTATGTCGGCTCAGAATGAGGGTAGCTGAAAGTTCAGGAGTCTGTGGAATGGAGATAAACTTGAGTAAAGTTTGATTAAGAAGTATTTTATTTTGATCACTGAAGACAAATTTAGCTGTTTTTTGTTGTTGTTGTTTGTTTGTTTGTTTGTCAATGAAAAAACGAAAATGTGGATAGCCTGTGTCTGGCTATGTGAAAGGTAAGAGAAGAGAGCACCGTCTAAGTCACAATGGGAAGGGTGTTTCTTTCCATGAACTGTTCCTGAAGAACACAAAGGATGGAGAATTTTATTAATCACAGCTATTCACCTGGATTATCTGTCTGCTTCATTCTGCACATCTTTTTATTTGTTCTATACATTTCTTCTATTTGACTTCTCCTGGGTTGTATCTTTTAAAATAAACTGGTAAACATAACTAGAGTGTTTTGCTGAGTCCCGTGAGTAGCTCTATCAAATTATTGAACTTGAGGGATATTATCAAAATCTCCAGTTTTTAAACAGTAACTCAGAAGCATAGATGAGCCCATAAGGTTTGTGACTGGCATTTGCAGTAAGGACAATATTGTGGGACTGAGCTCTGAATCAGAATCTTTGCTGACTCTGGGTGGTGTCAGAATTAAAATATTAGACAATGAGTTGGTGTTGGAGAATTGCTTGGTGTTCAGCAGTGGCTTGGAGTGGAACTCTGGATGTCTGGGAATGGAGGCTTTAGTTTCTTGCACACAGACTGTCACACCATTGTCCTGTGATTCCAGGACTTCTCTCAGGATGAGAGACAGTTGAAAACTTAGAAGAAAGGAGTTCTGATAGCAGACTCCCTTTTCCCACAGGTATCACCACAGAGTTTTCACCCACTCCCAAACATACCCACTAGACATTGCTGTGTCTACAGCCCTCCCAGGACAAGAAAACACACTTAGAAATTTCACCAGTGTTTTTGATCCTGTTGTTTCTTGCAAAAAACCTACTTAAAGTATCTACAAGTCTCCTGGCATTTGCCTATCCTCAGACACTCAATCTGCAGCAGCAACCTGTTTTCTCCACCAACTTAGGGTTCTGGACCATCTGTATTCTCATCTACCTGCATGGACACAGAAATAAACCAGACTGCAGCTCCACCTGGGCCACTATCTGTGAATGAGATCGTTAAGGCTGATCAGGCCCCTTATTGGCAGGGCTGCTGAGATTCAGTGTAACTTGAACAAACCCTGACCCAGGCTGCATCTCCCTGGGAGCCCCATCTCACCTGCCCTCCATCCTCAGGGCTCCTGCTGAGCACATTCCACTTTCCCAGGACAAGCCTGGCTCCGACAGACATGTCTGAACCCTGTGTGTTCATGGTGAGCAAAGAAAGAAAATAATTTCCATTTTCTTGTTACTTTTTTCCAACTTACCTGTAACTTACTTATTGTAAAAAGGCTTAGGCTGTTAGAGACCTGACCCACCCACCAGGAGGCCTCAGCCATTAATTCAGTATTTTCCCAACCTACCCTGTCATTAAATATTTTCACTCTTTAATATAAATTTTTTTTTTCAAGATGGAGTTTCACCATGTTGGGCAGGCTGGTCTTGAACTCCTGACCTCAGGTGATCCACCCACCTCAGCCTCCCAATGTGCTAGGATTACAGGTGTGAGCCACCGGGCCAAGCCAAATATTTTCACTCTTAACAAAATAGGGGGAACAGGAGCAAGTGCAATTCCACTAGCTTTATTTCCATAGAATTTCTGTAGAAATTCTATAAACAATTCAAGGTTTGTTTGCACTGATTGGCATGGAGAAACAACTTTGATAGGTTCTAGTACACAGAAGTTAAGCTTCCTAACAGTCATCAGCTTACAGGTTCCTCTTCCTACATTTGGCAGTGTTTTTTTTTTTTCTTCTTTTTTTCTTCTTTTTAATGTTTTTTTTTTAAAAAAAAAAAATATGGAACGCTTCACAAATTTGTGTGCCATCCTTGTGCAGGGGCCATGCTAATCTTCTCTGTATTGTTCCAATTTTAGTATATGTGCTGCTGAAGCGAGCACTTGGCAATGTTTTTTGATGTCCAAATTGCCATGACGGCCACACATATGTAGAATAGTCTATACCACTCATTTTTCTATTACTAATTGTGCATTTTGGCTAACAGTGTTTCAGACATCATGCTTAGTTTCGCACCTTGCTTGAAAATTGGAACGGAAGGCCTTTATGAAATGTTGTTTTTGCCACACTTTTATCTAAGGCTCTGTGTCCACGCAGTGCTAAGAAGACAAACAGTCATCACTCTTCCATCTGGATTGGGCTGGGAGAAGCAGACACAATTTTAGAATACAAAGTACCTTGGAATTAGAATTCATTTTTCAATCAGTTCTAGCATGAATTGTACATCCATTGAAATAGCATGTTTATGTACTCTTAAGATTTCAAGAAGGGACAATTGTCACCTTTGAAAAATAAAAGTGACCAACGATGGACTTCCTTCAGACATTTTGTTTGTTTGTTTCTGTCACTTGGTCATGCCATGGTAGATTATTTCTTTCAGAATAACTGGGAGATGAGAAACCCCAGGCTGGAGAGCTGGACACTACGGATTTCCCATGAGAGAAGTGTTATTGGGATCATCTGAAGTGGCAGACACTGCAGCCCATGGGAAAGCAGCATTCGGGTTCCTCTCTGGCACAGCCAGGGTGCTGGATGAGGCAGCCAGCCCAGAAGCTTGTTCTGTGTGTGGAAGGGTGATCCCTGGCTTAGATGCAAACTCCCACATTAGGGAAACAGGTGCGGGCTAGGAAGTACCTTACAGGTTTTCCACTGCAGTGTGTGGGGCCTGCATTCACCACTGGGCACCCCACTTCTTTCTGCAGTGCCGGGTTCTGTTCCATTCCTTCTGGAGGTTTCAGAGAACTTTTCTGACTCTTGGCATGTTCACCTGGACATTGCAGGACCCCAGATCTGCACATTTCCTGAGTTGCTACGGTGCCAGGTGCCCCATGGTGACAAGGAGGATGACCAAAAGTAGGGGATTAGGGCTGTGAGAAAAAAAATGCAGGAGGAACGCTGTAGGGAGGAGGCCTGATGTGACTGCCGCTAACCTGGGGCTGCTGGTGCTGCACAGGGACAGGCCTGGTTGCTGCCAGGGTGAGGCGATCTGCTATGCTGAAAACTGTCACAATATACATCCTTTCCCCATCAGGAATGCCTGGGTAACGAGCCGAAGTGCTAGTTCCACATCCAGAACAATGACTGCAAACCCTGGCACAGGCTCCAGCCTGCAAATCGCAAGCGTGAGCCACCGAGCACCCCACATGTCTAGGTTGTTGCGAGCTGGACTTGCAGCATGCACTAGGCTCCTGACCTCTTCCTGGAGTGCAGGGCTTTTGATCTGTTTATTCTAGAGGCGGCAGATGGCTTTTTTTTTAAACTTTCTGCATGCTTGCCTGACCCATGCAAGACCTAAGAACAGCGGGGTTACTAGGTGTCCACGGTGTCAGGAGCCCCGTTGTGATGACAGGAGGATGACTAAAACCACAGTAGTGGTTGAGGAAGAAAAGGAGGAGGAGTGGAGCTGTGGAGAGGAGGTGCCACAGAGTCACCGCCAGCCTGGGGCAGCTGAATTGGCGAGGTGGGTGCTGGTTGCTGCCTAGGGGAGGTGATAAAGCATGCTGAAGAATGCCGACAGCCCTACTTTCAGCTAATAATGCCTGGGAGTATCTGAAAATTTTGGGAAAGTGTTGACGTTTTGTGCGCAAAAGAAAGAAGTGGCAGCTGCAGAGGCTGTTCCAGGTCTTCCAGCAGCATCACAGACCTTGCCGCGAGTGCCACCTGGAAGAGAGCCTGGGTCTTCAGCCCTGGATTGGGGCACCCCTGGTAGCACAGCCCTTGTCACCACTGCCCTCTTTGGATTGGCTTCTCCCCAAGCTGTGCAGGTGTTCAGGTCTCCTTGTCTCTGGTCTGCCCAGTAAGATTACAAAGGTGGAGAGGTGAAGGGTTGGAGTCAGGGGCCTTGCTCCAGTGCTGGGAGTAGTGAGAAGTCAAAAGAGAGCTAATGATCTGTTTGTGCTTAAAGGGGAGAGTCCAAAGTCCAAGACACTCTGCATTTTTAGGGGACTTATCTTTTAAGCCTTATTTTGTCTCCACTGCCCTTTGCTCCTGAGCATGGAGGAGTTGGGGCTCTGTCACAGGGATGTCTAAAGAGATCCCAACCCTCACCCTGAACCACTGAGAGATGATAGCGCTATCTCAGCACCTAAATAACATGACTGTCTTTTGCTACCTGTGCACTTCCTTCGTAAGAGATTGTGACATGTCACTGGCCAAGCACCCAGGTGATATGACTCTCCTGCTTGTGCCCTGCCTACAATGGGCACTGTGACATATCACTGAGACTAGCACCCAGCTGATGTAACTCCTTCTTTGGGATTTGTCGACAGAAGGGATTGTGACAAATCTCTGGCCCATCAGCTAGGTTGATGTGACTCTTTTGCCTTCTGTTCACCCACAGGTAGGATTGTGACCTCTACCTAGGCCCAGCACACAGGCATCATGATGTCTCTCAGATGTGGAAATGCACAATAGAAGAGATTTTGACTCTCATAGATAGATTTAGGCCAAAGGATAAGGTCCCAAGTCTCCTGCTTATAAAAAGTTACAGAAGATTCTGACACACACATATATTATAAAGCATTTGTTTGGTATAGGAGTTTCACAATACAAACCAAAACACAGATGATATTTTGACTGTCATAGGCATACCCTGCTGAAAATTAGAATTATCACCCTCATACATGGACAGAGCCACTGGTGAGCTCCTGAATCTCACATGCAGATGAAGTCCACAGTTGGAATTGTGATTGTTATATGTAAATCTGACCACAAGTAGGATGGTGACTCATCTCCCGATGCAGCACACAGGCCAGTAATGACTCTAATAGCTGGATTCAGCCAATAAAATAGATGTTTGGTTTAGTAACTAGGCTTAGGGCAACAGGTAATGTCCTGGGTTTCTTACTTGCACAAAAGTCATAGA
Organism: Pithecia hirsuta; assembly: GCA_963573645.1. Lineage (NCBI taxonomy): Eukaryota > Metazoa > Chordata > Mammalia > Primates > Pitheciidae > Pithecia > Pithecia hirsuta. The sequence continues at coordinate 12,358 of CAUYLZ010062148.1, read as the reverse complement.
GCGCTACAACACTCAAGCATATTGTACTATGCCCTCAGGTGGTAAAGAGAGTTTTATAACAGGGTCCATCATGAAGAGGAAATTCTGACTCATCTCCACACTCAGCTAACAGTAAGGATTATTATCCATCTACCTGGGCACAGCCCATTGTTGAGGTTCTGAATCTCACACCTGGAGGTAATTGAAAGTTGAAACTGTGACTCTTATACATGGATCCAGACCACAGGTAAGATGGTGACTTCTGGATCAAGATTAAACACGCTGTGAGGCTGTATCTCCTTTATTAGGGCACTGATTTCAGATGAGGTTGGGGCTCTCATGCACAGATCAGTCCACTGTTGACATTGTGACTCATGTACTTGGACAGAACTCACATAATATGTTGACTTTCATATTTGAAGCCACGTCACATGCAGTTGTGAATCTCATGTCTGGACCTTTCTGTAGGTGTGAATATTACATATATCTTTTTCCATAATCTGATTGATTTATTATTCTGCCTGGGTCCCATCTAAACACGGGATTGTGACCTATACCTAGGCGAAGCTCACAGGTGATGTGACTCTCCTGCCTGAGATATTCTCTCATAGAAGGTATTGAAATATTTCTGCACAAATTACCTAGGTGATGTGACTTTTTTTCCTGCTTGAGCACCACCCCATTTGAAATTTTGACATATCCCCAATCCCATAACCTAGGTGATATGGCTCTTCTGCCTTGGACTTACTTACCTGCAGAATTGTGATACATTACTAGGCCCAGCACCTGGTTGATTTGATTGTTCTTTTTTGCCTGGACTCCCCGTAAAAAAGTGATTTTGACAAATCAATGGGCCAAGCACCCAGGTGATGTGGCCCTCCTGTCTACGCAATGCCTATATTTGGGATTGTGAAATACACCTGGGCCATATATTCTAGGTGATGTAACTCTCCTGCCTGAGCCCTTCCTTCAGAAGGCATTGTGACATATCTCTGTTCCCATCACCTAGGGCATATGACTCTTTTCATTTTTGGGGGGGGCTCTGCCCACAGGGTAATTTGTGGCATATTACTGAACCCAGCACTTAGGTAATTTGATTCTCCTGCCTTGGCCCTGCCCACAAAGTGCATTGTGATGTTTCAGTGGGCTCAGCAGCCAGGTGATACGACTTTGCTGCTAGGGCTCTTCTCTCAAAGTGGATACTGACATGTCTCTGGCTCAGTATTCAGGTGATGTGGCTCTCCTTTTTGGTCCCTGCCCATTGGCAGTACTGCCACATATACCTGGGTCCAGTTCACAGGCATAATGATGACTCTCCTACATGGACACAACCAACAGAAGAGATTTTGACTCTTCTAGCTGGGCTTAGGGCAATGTGTTGCATCTTCGGTATCTTACTTTTAGAAAGGTCACAAAGTATTAGAAAGCTTATGCATATTCTATAATGCCCTTTGTGGTACAGAGGGTATCATTACAGGGCCAGCACACAGCCAACAGTTAAAACTGCCAACCTCACACACGGACAAAGCCCACTGTTAAGGCCCTGAATCTCACTCATAGGCCAGTCCACAGTTGGAATTTTGACTGTCATATGTGAATCTTGCCATAGGTACAGTGGGTGACTCTTTGCTGAATCTAGCTCATAGGCCTGGTAATGACTCTCATATCTGAATCAGTCACAAGAAGAGATGTTTAATCTCATTTTTGGGCACAAATGTTTCTGAATGGATTGCAAATTTCAAACATATCATAAAAAGGTGCAGATGGTGCAAATAATAATAAAACAAGGCCCAGTACTCTGTGGAGAGTTTGACTCTCATTGCATACACTGCCCACAGTAAAGATTTTCACACTTATCTGGACACAGTCCACTGAGGAAGTTCTGAACTTCATACCAGAAGGCAGTCAAAAGTTGGTATTACTACTTTGATATGTGGATCCAGCCTTCAGGTGAGATGAGTCTCTGACCAGGATTCAGCTAATATGTTAGGCTCTAACCTTCCTACTGTGTGTTGTCTGAGGTTGAGACTTTCTTGCATGGATCCATTTAATTTTTAAAACCATGACTTGCATACTTGGACACGTGAGGTATGTAAAAATTTCTGAGGTGCACACATTTTTATACCTGGACCCAAAACATGTTCAGAAATGTAAATTCCATTCCTAGACCTTCCCACAAGTGTGACAGTGACATGTACTTTTGCCCAGCCAGAACTTGACTGATTTGAATATACTGCCTGAAGAAAGCCCACAGTTTGTGGGCTGGTGACATATACCTAAGGGTATATGTCACCTATGGGTTGTGACATATACCTAAGCCAATAACCTGGTAATGAGGCCCTCCTGCCTAGTCCCTTCTCACAGGTGGCACTGTGAGATACCTCTGGTCTCATCTCCAGGTGATGTGATTTTCCTCTCTTGCCTGGCACCTATTCCCAAAGGGGATTTTGATATATTGATGAGCCCAGCACTCATGTGATGTAATACTTCAGCCTAGGTTCTGCTCATAGAGGACATTGTGACACATCACTAGTCCCAGCACCATAGTGATGTGAATATCCTACAAGCACTCAACTCACAGAGGGGATACTAATATATCCCTGGCTCAGTATTCAGGTGATGTAACTCTCCTGCCTGGTTCTGCCCAGAGGTAGGACTGTTACATATACCTAGGTTCAGGTCACAGGAATAATGATGACTATCATATAAGTGCCCAGCTAAACGAAGAGACTTTGACTCTCATAGCTAAAGTTATTTAGAACAATCGGTAATGTTCTGAATCTCCTAATTGTGTAAAGGTTACAGATGCTTATGACACATGTGAATTTTGTATAAATACTTTGGTCTTATCAGAGTCCATTACAGAGGCATAATTTTGCCTCTCATAGGCACACTACCCAACAGTTGTGATTCTTATTCTCACACATGGACAAAGCCCACAGCTGAGGTTCTGAATCTCGCATGTGCAAACAGTTCACGGTTAGAATTGGGACTGTCATCACATCTGGCAACAGGTTGGAAGGTGACTCATTTTTGTACCCAGCTATTACACATGTCAGTGCTTCCCATGCCTGGTTCCAGCTTATAGAAGACATATTGACTCTTGCTTCTAGGCTTCCAGCAGCAGATAAGATGCTGGGCTTTCCACTTTTACAAAAGTCTCAGAGAATTACAACTCATGCATATTGTATAATATCCTAAGTTTGTACAGAGAGTGTTAAAACTGGGCACAGCTCAAAATCTCAATTGTGACTCTTATATGCACACACAGCCCACAGTTAGGATTAAATGTGAAGAGAATACACTCATAAGGTCCTGGATCTCACTCACAGAAACAGTTCACGGGTAGAGTTGTGATTGTCATATCTGCATTAATACACAAATGGGATGGTGCCTCATTTCTGGACCCAGCTTACAGGCACACTTATGACTCTCATTCCTGTACCCAATAAATAGGACTGGTCTTGACTCTCATGCCTGAACTTAGGGCAAGATGTAGGATTATGTGTTTAAATCATCATGAAGTTCTCAGAGCAGGTTTTATTGTCATGTAGACCATGTGAAATCCTTAAGTGGCACTAAGGGTATCTTATATAGCCTCAATGCACAGGTGACATTGTGACTCTTCTATGCACACATAACATACAGTGAGGAATGTTGTCTCCTATATGGACACAGCCAATTGTTGAGATTCTGAATATCACACCCAGATCATATGAAAGTTGACATTGTGATTCTCATACATGAATCCAGTTCACAAGGAGAATGGTGACTTTTATATCAAATTCAGCACACCTGTTAGGCAGCGACTTCCCTAATTAGACAGTGTTTGCAAATGAGGTTAGAGCTTTCACACATGAATTCTGTCTACCATTGAGACTGTGATTTGTGTACTTTAATACAATTCACAGAAGGTATTGTCTCTTACATCTTGAGCTAGGAAATATGTGAGACTGTGAATCTCATTTCTGCAGGTGTGACTTTGACATATAATAGTTTCTCAGCACCTGATTGACTTTACTCCCTTGCATGAGCCCCTACCAACAGTTGTTATTATGACTTATACCTGGCCTAAACACCTAGGTAATGTTGCTGTCCTGCCTGTGTCCTGCCCACAATGGGGATTGTAATGTGTCTCTGAGCCCTTCACCTCGTTGATGAGACTCTACTTTCATGCCTGTGCCTTGCCTACAATAACATAAATCTGGGCATATTACCCAGGTAGTATGACTCTGCTCTTATGACTGGGCCCCATGAACAGAGGAAAATGCAGCAGATTGTTGGGCCCAGTACCTGGGTGACGTGACTCTTTTTTTTTTTTTCTGAGATGGAGTCTTGCTCTGTCACCAGGCTGGACTGCAGTGGTGCAGTCTCAGCTCACTGAAACCTCTGCTTCCCAGGTTCAAGTGATCCTTCTGCCTCAGCTTCCTGAGTAGTTGGGACTACAGGCACGTGCCACCATGCCCAGCTAATGTTTGTATTTTTAGTAGAGACTGGGTTTCACCATGTTCACCAGGATGGTCTCGATCTCTTGACCTCGTGATCTGCCCACCTCAGCCTCTCAAAGTGCTGGGATTATAGGCATGAGCCACCGTGCCCAGCTGATGTGACTCTTTTAACTGGGTTCTGCCTACAGTGGGCATTGTGACCTATCGCTGAGCCTAGCACAGGGGTGATGTGACTTTCCTGTGTGGGTCCTACTCACGGAGAAATATTGACATTTCCCTGGCCCAGCATTCAGGTGATGTGGCTTATCTCCCTGATTCTGCTCCCAGGTGGGGTTGTGACCTATACCTAGGCCCAGGCAATAGTCATAATAATGGCTTTGTTACATGGACCCAGCCAATAAAAGAAATTTTGACTCTAATAGCTAGGCTTAGGGAAACAATTAAGGTCTTTGGTCTACTAATTGTAAAAATGTCACAGAAGATTATGATACTCACATGTATTTTACAAAGCCCTTGGGTGTATAGAGCATTACCTGACAGGGTCCAGCAAACAGTGAGCCTGTGTCTCTCATAAATTCATTTAGCCAACAATTAGGATCGTCACCTTTGTACATAAACAGAGTCCACTACTGAGATTCTAAATCTCACACATGGATGCAGTTCAAAGTAGAAATTGTGAGTGTCATATGTGCATCTGGCCTCAGGCTGGATGATGTTTAAATATTTGTTTGTCACTTTTCTTACAGCCATATAATTTTCCATTTTGGCCAAGGATTTTTTTTTTTTCAGAAAAAGTGATTGTGGAGAAACATTTATTTAGACATATGAAATATGTCTTCTTTTTAATAGAGCATGAACAAATAGATCATTATATATTTATTTTACCTAAGTTGTTCTCTTTCAAAAAAAACTAATATAATGAAAAATTTGAAATTTTCTCAATTTATCCAAAATAAATAAATATACTCAATTTAAAATAATTTTCCAAAACAACTGGTTTTTGACCAAGATTTTAAAAACCCCAGAATGTCTTATCCAAAGCATTCAAGCAAAGACTGACAATTAAAAATTAAGCAATAGCACTTAAGTGTAATTTGTTTTGTTTTCTTTGTTTTAGAGATGAGGTCTCACCATATTGCCCCAGCTGGAGTGTATTAGCTAGTCACAAACACAATCGTGGTGCATCACAGACTGGGCTCAAAGGGTCCTCTTGGCTTAGCCTCCTGAGTAGCTGGGACTAGAGGACGTGTCACCACACCAAGCTATGTTTTTTAAAACCACCTTTACACTATTGCACGTTTTTGGACATTGGGAAACAAATATATTTGACTCTCGAGAGAAAAGTACTTGATGGCAGGTTAAAGAATGAGTTGATGACTTTACAAAACCCAAGAGGCCAGATACAGTTATCCCAAAATGATGGAAAATGACATTGTGCATTCGCTTTTGTTTGAAGAGAAATAAATGGTTTCCATTTAAGTTTTAAGTGCCAAAATAGCTAATTCTGTTAAAATGTCACCAAAATTAGTAACATGACTCAGAAAATCAGCTGTCTCCAACAAAAACAGTTTTGTTACCTTTTACAAGAACTATGTTGTAACATTCATTTTTAAGTGTCTGATATAGCCTCAGTATTATCACAAACCACTTTGTTAGATTTTAAATTAATTCTTACCCAACCTGAATTAAAAATTGCTCACATTCCAAAGCAAGAAATACTATTGCACATTGGACTCATATTTTAGGAATATGCGCTTCCCTACATATCCCCAAACTGACAATGCATCTATGAATTATATTTCGTTATCTGAATTTATAACAAAGTGCTCTTCCACTTAATAAGTACATTACTATACTTGTAGTCTGAAAATACTTCATGAACTCTGAAGTGATTCTCTACGGAGGGAGTTTCCTTTGTAAAATGAATTTGGCTAGTCACCGGCATACCAATAGTCCCAAAAATCTAAACAAATTTATTTTGCTCCTTTTCAATCCAAGATCTCATTGGATCATGTACTTGTAAAGTGTTACATGGGTTGTGAACGATAATCCTTGTTTGTGCAAATTCTTTCAAGACTTGTGGATAAGTAAACCAAGAATTGCTTCCTCCAGAATGACCACCATCCAGAAAATACATTGCTCTCATGCTTTTAATGAAATCATCTATGTTCTTGTCTTTCTTGGCCTCTTTCAATTCAAAAAGAAACTGATACAAAACAACACAACATTTATGGAATCCAGTCAAAGGAAAAGATGCATGATTGAGTGATGGTGGATAAAAACTCATGGCAGACTCACCAGATTTTTCACAGGTCCTCTCTTTTTCTACCTGGAAATGATTTGTAGTATGAGAAGAACTGGACATCTATAATTACATGATGTGGAGTCCTTATTCCAATCGTTCAAATTTTTCTTTGATAAACTACTCTGACTTAAAAGCATTAACTAATAATATATAAAGGCGCTTAAAAGCTCCAGATTCTGTATTGTGTTCTGAGGAACCAAACATGTTACTTTTCAGGAAATTGTCATGGCAGCTGGATCTGTGCAAATTCATTAGGGAGCACTTCATCACCCGAATATAGCTATTGGGGAACCGATGGGCTAAAACTGCGGCAATATTTTCTAGACTCCAATTTTCCCATTGGTAATTCACAGGATGATGAGTCATAATTTCATGGTAATCCTGCACATCCCCAGAGAAAGAGAGGGCTGCGGTTCCTCCTTAGCCCGCTTTCCGGAGATGTCCCGCCGCTCCAGTTTGTCCCGGGCAGCCGCCAGCAGGAGCATCCCGGGGCTGACACATTGCGGGTCCGCTGAGGTATGGCTTTCGGCAGGGCGGTGCCAGGGGCTGAGGGAGAGTATGCCGCACCGCCGCTTCTGCAGGGTTCCTGGTTCTGTCCTGAGAGAAAGAGGGATCTCCCAACCTGTGGCAGCAGGAACAACAGCAGACCGCAAAAGCCTGTGCTGTTTGGAGGCGGAGGGTGGGGGGTCCTGAGGAAGGGTCTGCACAGGAAGCTCAACAGTCAGGGCCACGGTCAGGGCCACGGTCAGGCCAGAAGCCCGCGCAAGGGAACCACATCAGAGGCCAATGTCAGCGTGCAGAGCCGAATTTCATTCTTTCCATGGTTAAATAGTATTCCATTGCGTGTATACACCACATTTGCTTTATCCATTTATTCCAGATGAACACTAAGATTGATTCTATATCTTAGGTATTGTCAGTACAGCTATGATAAACATGGGAGTGCAGCTATCTCTTCAATATACTGGTTTTATTTTCTTTTGATATATACTCAATCGTGGAATTGCTGGATTATATATGGTAGTTTCGTTTTTAGGTTCTCGTTTTTGTTTTGAGAAACCCGCGTAGTTTTCCATACAGGTTTCTAATAAATAAATAAATAAATCTAAAAATGTACTAAATTTACATTCACACCAACAGTGTATAAGTGTTTCCTTTCTTTACAACCTCATCAAACTTTGTTATCTTTTGTCTTCTTGATAACGGCCATTCTAAATGGGGTGAAGTACTATCTCACATGGTTTTGGATTGCATTTTCCAGATGATTAGTGATGTTGAGCATTTCTTTGTGCCTTCTTTGGAAAAATATCTATTCAGGTCTTTTGCTCATTTTTAGTTGGGTTTTTGTTTTTTTATTGCTGTTGAATTGAGTCCAGTGTATATTTTGGATATTAACTCCTTGCCAGATGCATATATTTTCTTTTATTTTAAAGGTTGTCTTTTCACTCTGTTAATAGATTTCTATGCTGTCCAGAAGCTTTTAATATTTTACTGATATTAATCTTTTTGTTTTCTGACTTGATACACAGGTAAGTGTTTGCCCTCAGCTTCATGGGTTATCTGTCTTCTTCTATCTCACTGATTTTAAGTTTTTCTTCTTTTTGATGCCATGCAGTTTGATCATTATTGTTTTTTTAAGATTTATTTTATTTACAATTGACATAATAATTATACATATTATGGGGTGCAATGAGATGTTTCAATGCATGTTTACACTGTACAATGACCCAATCAGAGTAATTTGCATATCTAACACTTTAAACCTGTATTATTTCTTTGTGCTAATAAAATTTAAAATCTTCTCTTCTAGCTGTGTTAGGATAAGCAGTGTATTATATTAGCTACAGTCATCCTATTGTGTAATAAAACACCAAAATTTATTCTCCCTGTCTAACTGTAATATTGTAACTTCGACAAATCTCTCCCCATTCCTTCAACCCTTCACTCTCCATAGCCTCTGGTAACCACCATTCTACTCTCTACTTTTATGAGATCGACTTTTTTAGATTTCACATATGAGTGACATCATGTGGTCTTTTACTTTCTGTGACTGGCTTATTTCACTTAGCATAATGTCCTCTTGATTCATCAATGTTGACATAAATGACAGAAGTTCATTCTGTCATATGACTAAACATTATTCCTGTGTGTGTGTGTGTGTGTGTGCGTTTGTGTGTGTACAACATTTTCTTCAGTCATCTGTTAATGGGCACTTATGCACTGTTAGTGAGAATGTAAATTGGTACAATTATTAGGGAAAACAGCATGGAGGTTTTTCAAGAAATTATAAATAGAACTGCCATATATATGACCCAGCAATCTCACCACTGGATATATATCAAAAGAAAATTTAAAAAAAGAAGAAAATAAAATCAGTATGTCAAAAAGATATTTGCATTCCCATTTTTATTGAAGTAGTATTCACATTAACTGAAACTATTATTTCTTTTAAGTATTTCTTAATTTATCTTGACACATTACACTCTAAACTTTTATAGGATTCATGCCTTGTTTTCAATTTTAAAACTTATGAGTCACCAATTATTTGAATATTGCCTTTCTGTTTATATAGTCTAGTAAAGCAATTAAATGCTTTTTTAATTTCTTCTTATCTAATCTTCATTTATATTTCTATTTTGTATTAATTTTCCTTCTAAAGAGTATATGACTACATTAATTGTGCTCAGCATTTCAGTTTACTAGTTCATGTATCAACTAAGTCTATTTTAATGTGTAATTTGTATGCTGTATATTAAGTTGTTTTACTACATTTTCAACAATTTACTTTCTATTTACCTCTTTTCCAAATATGGCTTGACAAGCTCATAGTTTTATTCCACATCATTGTGTTTTCTTGTTTTTTCAGTATATTGGCAAACATTTAAATATAAACCTCACATCTGAGTTTTATATGCCATATAATTTATCTAATGCTTCATGCTAGTAGCTCATCTCCTCATATGCAACATACTTTATAGTTAAGTTCTCACTTATGGGATACATCCCACTCTGGATGCCTGCAGGCAGTTTCTTTTTGTTTATTCCATTTGCCTTCTCAGAAGCTGAATGACCCACATGGGTCTGACATCCTTGTGATCAGATGCATGTGAATGGAGCAATGGCCTCTTAGGTTGATATTTCTCTGGATCATTATCTTTATTTACTTCTGGTCCTGAGATGTTTCTATACTTTTCTTTCAACTACATTAGGCGTTCTGTGAATTATTGTAACTTCTTGGTGATTTTAGTTATCTGTATTGAGTTTTTAAAGCATGTTATTTTCCTCAAAACAGAATTATCAACAGTTGCATACATGAGTAAAATGTTTTACCTAGATTTTCTACAGCATAGATCACCAATACTGCTGTCTTCAATAGACCGTGTTGTAACAATTTCTGGAATATGATTACTTTTTTATCATTAGAAAATTAATTATGTATTATGCACAAATTTTTGAAATACTTTACTGCAGTAAATAGTGTATGGTCAGAATTATTGTTTATTATCGTTTCCTTTAACATACATCTAATATGGGTGAAAGTATTTACCTGGATTCAGATCTTTTGGCTTCAATTGCCATTTTACCTCATTAGCACCTCCCTAACTTCATAAAAGATATCAGTTGAATTTTTTAATTCAAAATGTGTTGAAAAGATTTTTTAACTTTGTAATGTATTTATTGCAATCCAGGACATTTTCAATAAATACCTTAAACTTGAGGCCCTGGCTAAGTATTCCTTTCTTACTAGAAATCAGATTTTTCTGGTGCAACTCCATTGCCTGCAATAATATTTATAACTAAAATTGCCAGCACAGTATTTCAATACTGTGCTCAGTTCTTCTTAACTAAATATCTCGTTAGCTATGAAACAACCCAAATATAAATGCTGAATTTATAGGACAAATAAACAAATTCTTCACAAAAAACAATAAAAGACTAATTTTCTACAATACTTATTCATTAGTTCTTCAATCACATTATTTAAGCTATTTCAAATAGAGATTCTTTTAGCTAGGTTTTTTAGTTGGCTTGTTTGTTTTGAGATGGAGTCTCACACTGTCGCCAGGCTACAGTGCAGTGGCTCTCCTGCCTCATCCTCCCAAAGTGCTGGGATTGGAGGCATGAGCCACTACATCCAGTTTTTTCTTCTTTTTTCTAAATATTTCACATACAAATGAAACTATGCAGTATTTGTCTTTCTGTACTTCCCTTATCTCACTTAGTATAATTTCTTCAAAGTTCATCAATATTGTTTTAAATAAAATAATTTCATTTCTTATTAAAGCCCTAAAATTCTCTCTCTTGAAGTCTGTTCATTTATTTGTATCAGAGAAGTGCAGATACTCTTGGCTATACTTATTTTATGTCTGTTGGCTAAATACTCCAAATTGGAATTAATGATACTTCTAGTTTAAAAATTTTAAGAAAACCCATACTTTTTTTTCTTAAATAATGGCTGCACCAATGGACATGCTCAGCAACAGTGTGCAAATATTCTCTTTTCTGTTCTTCTAACTTTTTGATAATAGCTATCCTAACACCATGATAAGGTGATATCTCATTGTGATTTTGATTGTGATTGCTCTGATAATTAGTATGTTGAGAATCTTTTTATATACCTGCTGGCCATTAGTATGTCTTTGGAAAAAATGGATATTTTGCCCAATTAATTAGGGAATTATTTTTTATTTTGTTCTGTTGTGCTTTTTTTTGTATTGATTAGTATTACATATATTTCAAATAGTAACATATTATCCTACATATGGTTTAGAAATATTTTCTCCTATTCCATATATTGTCTTAATATTTTGTTGGGTATTTTTTTGATCATGTAGAAACTTCTTATTTTGATATAATTCCATGATTTTAGTTTTGCTTTTGTTGCTTGTGTTCTTTATGTAGAATCCAAAACATCATTGCCAGGACCAGTGTCAAGGAGCTTTTCATGTGTGTGTGTGTGTGTGTGTGTGTGTGTGTGTGTGTGTGTGTATGATTATTATATATTATATGATATATATATGATATACTATATATGATATATATATTATGATATATATAATATATGATTATTATATATTATATATAATAATAATATATATGATATATATCATATTATATATAATATATAGTATGATTCAGGATTTCAGTTCTTATGTTTAAGTCTTTATTTTAAACTCATTTTTGTGATGATGTAAGTGAAGGGTTCGCTTTTGTGTGTACATATCTAGTGTTTTCTACAGCATTTCTTGATGCGTCTATCTTTTCCGAACTCTGAGATCAGTTGACTGTATATGTGTGCATTTATTTCTGTGTTCTCTATTTTGTTCCATTGGTTCTCATGTAAGTATTACAGTATTTTAATAACTATACCATCGTAATATAGTTTGAAATCAGGAAGTTTGAGGCTCTCAGCCTTTTTGTTCTCCGTATTTGGCTATTTGGAGTCTTTTGTGGCTCCATTCTAATTTTACAATTGTTTGCTCTACATTTATTTTAATGGCCTTAAAATTTTGATAGAAATTTCTTCAACTCTGTAGATGACTTTGTTCAGTATAAATATTTTAACAGTATTAATTTGTAGAATCCACGGACACAAAGTATAGTTCCCATTTTGTATTCTTCAATT
>CAUYLZ010062147.1:0-61053 GCA_963573645.1 Pithecia hirsuta | reverse complement strand
GGCGATAGAGCGAGACTCTGTCTCAAAAAAAAAGGAAAACAAACAAACAAACAAACAAAAAACATTGTTTACCAGTGCTGTTGTGAAACAGTTTTGATTTCAGGTAATCTGATGTGATTGAAAGGTGTCTCACTGTGATTTTTATTTGCATTCTTCTGATTCTAGCACAGCTGAGGATTTTTTTTTTTTTTTTTTTTTTTTTTGATAGGATCTCACTCTGTCACCCAGGCTGGTGTGCAATGACACCATGCTGGCTCACTGCAGCCTCAACCTTCTGGGCTTAGGTGATCTTTCCACCTCAGCCTCCTAAGTAGCTGGAACTCCAGGCACATGCCACCACACCCAGCCAAGTTTTTAAAGAGACGGGGTTTTGCCATGTTTCCCATGCCAGTCTCGAACTCCTGGGCTCAAGCGATTCTCCTGCCGTGGCCTCCCAAAGTGCCGGGATTACAGAGGTGAGCCACTGCACCTGGCCACAGCCACCTGAGGATCCTTTCATAGGCCATTGATCATCCTGCTTTCTTCTTCCATAAATTGCCTGGCACACCATTGATATGGACAGTTTCTTAACGTAGGCGTGTCATGCTTGACGTGGTAAAGGGATGGTCCAGCATCTTCCAATGGGAATGTCTTCCCAGCAGAATGACCCCAACAAAGAAGGCATTCAGTAAAGGTATGGACCACCTCAAGAACCGAAGGATTGGTTCAGTTGGCACCTGAGCCAGGTGTTCTAACAGAATGGAGCCAATGCTGACTTCAGTTGCAGCGATCCCTCTGCAGAGTCCCTTTTAGGAACTTTTGCAGGTGAAAATGACGTGTTTTCAAAGCGAACACATGCATCGCCAGGTTGTGCTGATAGAAAGCTATTTGTATTCGTTTTCTGTGGCAGACATGACAAATTATCACAAAATCATGACTTAAAACAATAAAAGTGTGTTATCTCACAACTGTGAAGCCAGAAGTCCAAAATCAAGGTATTGGCAGGGTCATGCACCCTCTAAAAGCAGCGGGGGGAAGCTGCTCTTACCCTTTCCAGCTTCTGGTGGTTGTCGGCCTTCCTTGACTTGTGGCTGCAATGCTCTGGTCTTGGCCTCCCTCTTCACGGGACCTTCTTCTCTGTGTGTCTTGTGTAGGATACTCACCATTGTGAGATTTTTATGAAGGGAGAGTGTATGTGTCTGTGTGTGTGTGTGTGTGTGAGATAGAGGGAGAGAGAGAGAGAGGCTGAAGGAAGGGCCAGTATTTTAAGCGATTCATGATCTTTTCACTGCTCTGCTTGCTATGTGAGCTGGGCCTATTAGTTCACCTCTCTGAACCTCCTCTTCTCTACCCTATGAACTGGAGCCAATGACCCCCAGCTCTCAGAGTCAGGAGCATTCATGTGGGTGTGAAAGGACCTGCCATGTGATCATTACTCAAAAAAAAGCTATGAATTTTGCTCTTTTAAAGGGAAGATGCTTACAATCTGGGGGAAGATAAGATTCAGTGCTTATAATAATGGGGAACATTTCCATGTGTCTGAGGCTGTTCTTAGAACGTTACATGTATTCATTCACTCTGTCCTCTTTACGAGAATGCCAAGCCAGATATCAGAGTCCAAACGTCCTTTCCCAAGTAGGGTGACCACAGAGACATGACTCTAAGGGACAGGCACTATGACCATCCTCATATTTGCAGATGGGGAAACTGAGGCCCACGGTCGCAGAGCTGCTGCATGTTAGAACTGGGGTTTGAGCTGAGCCTTGCTCTAGGCTATCTCTCCAGAGAAAGACTGTCCTAAGGGAGGAGAAATAAACTCAGTGAGGACTTGAGGCTCAAAGAAAGCTCATTGTCTGGTTGGAGAAATGCAGGAAGAAGTTCAGGAAGGCTTCAGGACCCTGGTGGCCATTTACAGAGTGGAGCTGGACAGTCTCGGAGGTCGGTGTAAAGTGAGAGCCTTTGACGTCCCTGCCCATGGACAGAGCAGTCTATTCTCTGCAGCAGTTTCTACTTTCACGCCTCTGTCACCTTCACTGGCCTTTCCAGAGCTGCAGGGAAGCAAACCTGATCCCTGACCCCATCCAGCAGGGAGCAGGTGATTCAGCCAGGCCAGATGTCAGAGCCCAACGTCCTTTCACAGGTAGGGTGACCACAGTTATTGTCCAAACTGAGACACTTTGGTGGGGTGGGGGTTGTAACCATTAAGCCGGGATACGAGATGTCATCTTGTACAGTACCAGCAAACCAGGTCAGAGAGTCACCTTGTCACTTTAGCAGCCAGCTGCCTGAACCTATAGAACACAAACTGCAATTTGACAGGCCCCTCCTGGACACACAATGTGCTCAAGAGGAGTTTCAGGACAGTGGGATCCCTGGTGAAGGTGGCCCCAACCACATAGGATTGGGTGACAGAGAGACTGGGGAAATCCTCAGCAGGAACCTTTGCAGGTGAAAATGACTTGTTTTCAAAGCGAACACATGCATCACCAGGTTGCGCTGATGGAAAACTATTTGTATTCGTTTTCTATGGCAGACATGACAAATTACCACAAAATCGTGACTGGGCAGCAGGGAGAGGCGAAGCCACCCGCATGCTCAGACACACTTGCAGCTCATTCTGTGTTTAGAGTTAACGAAAGGCCAAAGGCAAAGATCCAGGAAGATGCCTCAGAGAAGATACATAGATGGCAAATGAGCAGATAAAAAGGTATTCCACACCATATGTCACCAGGGAAATGCAAATTAAAACAACAACGAGACATACCTACTGGATACTACACACCTATCAGAATGGTCCAAATCCAGGGTTCTGATAGCACCAAATGTGGTGAGGATGTGGAGCAACGGGAACTCTCATTCATGGCTGGTGGGAAGCAAAATGCACAGACTCTGTGAAAAACAGCTTGGCGGTTTCTTTCGAAACTAAAAATCCCCTTACCACTCAATCCAGCAATCATGCTCCTTGGTATTTGTGCAGATGAACTGAAAACTAATGTTCACACAGAAACCTGGGCACAGATGTTTATAGCAGCTGTGTTTATTGTTGACAAAATTTGGAAGTAATCAAGATGTCTTTCAGTAGGTAAATGGATAAAATACACAGATACATCCCGGCCGGGCACGGTGCCTGACGACTGTAATCCTAGCACTTTGGGAAGCAGAGGTGGGCAGATCACTTGAGGTCAGGAGTTCAAGACCATGCTGGCCAACATGGTGAAACCTCATCTCTACTAAAAATATGAAAACTAGCCAGGTGTGATGGTGGGTCCCTGTAATCCCAGCTACTCAGGAGGCTGAGGAAGGAGAATCGCTTGAGCCAGGTAGGCAGAGTTTGCAGTGAGCTGAGATCACGCCATTGCACTCCAGCCTGTGTGAGAGACTGAGGCTGTGTCTCAGAATAAATAAATAAACAGGTACATCCAGACAATGGAATATTATTCGGTGCTAAAAACAACTGAGTGAAATGGAGAAAACGTAAATGCTCCCAACTACATGGCCTTATGGGAAGGGCAAAACAACGCAGACAGTAAAAAGATCAGTAGTTGGCTGGGACGAGGGAAAGGATGGATGAACAGGGGGGACACGGGGGATTTTAGGGCAGAGAAACTATTCTGTTAAAATGGTGGACGCATGTCATTACATGCTCTCCACACCCATAAAATGTACAACACCAAGCATGAACCCTAATGCCAACACTGGGCTTTGGGTGATGATGTTGTGTCCGTGGGGGTTCATCAGTTGTCACAAATGAATAACTGATGGGGGATATGAGTAGTGGGGAAGCTGTGCGTGTGCTCACGCAGGGCGGGATATGGGAAACCTCTGTACTTTCCTCTCAATTTCGCTAGAAACAAACACTTCTCTAAAAAACATAAAGACTAATTCTTTTAAACTATCATTTTAAACAAAAAGAAGAGGCCCCAGGTAAAAGACCTAGACCCAGAACTTTCCACGGAGAAGGGACTTTCTCACTGGTGGAAGGAGGGCACACCGGGTCATTATTTGAGTAATCCCGGCAGGAGACTCTGCCTGGTTTGAGTAATCCAGGCATCTGCTTCCTCCAAGAGACCACCTCAGGTGAAAATAGCTTTGCGGTTGTTTTTCGTCTTTTCACCCCATGGGTCTTTGGGGGTTTGTGGCATGTCCAACGTAACATTGAACTCTCAGTTCCCCTTTCTCATTCTCCTCAGGGAGACAAGGCGCCCTGCGGGGAGAGTGGCCACCTGCACCAGGTGTGAGACGAGCTGCACCTGGGCTGCGCCCTGCATCCTGGCCCTATCTCTGCATCCAGCATCCCTGCAGGAGGCCCTGCCTGCAGAAGGTGTGAGAAGTAGCCTCCCTGTGAAAGTGCTTGTGTGTCCCCAAGGGGAGAAGTCAGGGCACTGGTTCCTGTCATCCGGTGCAGCACAAAGCAGGGCCCCGGGACGTGAGGTGCAGACAGGAGCACAGAGAGGGTGGGTGCTACTGGGGTGCACAGGCAGCTTGAGGAGGGTGGAGATGGCAAACTTCCCATCATCACACCAGGGCCGTGTTTAGGGCCACGTTTAGGGCCGGAGGATCAGCAGGTCCCCAAAGCCTCCAGTGCTTCCAGAGGCCAGTGGCGAGCAGCGTCCAGGGACCCCACAGCCACCACTGAGGCCCACCTGCTCGTCCCTCAGCTGGATGCCTACTGGTGGCCACTCTCCAGGTCTCCGGGCCCTGCCTGGGAAGCGTGTTTGGGCTTCTCTCCCAAGCAGGAGTTATCTGCGTGCCCTCGGCCTCCCACAGGTTTGCTTTGTCTCTGAGGGAATAATTAAGGAGTGTTAGTATGATATCAGAAAATTGCTAATTACGGCAAAGAGCTAACACGGCGATCTGGGAACTTGCGGAGCTCTAGTTAGTGATGACAGAAGAGGAAAATATTTGACTGTTTTGTGCTGCACCCAGGTTCTCAGGAGGCGGCGAGAGATGAGACTTGGCGCTGTGCCATGCTCGGAGCCCCTGGTCCCAGAGACGCTGCTTTCCCCGTGGGAGTTCGGAGCAGAAGCAGTCGGCTGGGAAGCTCAGGATGGAGTGAGGAAGGAGGGTGACTTGGGGTGCTTGGGTTACAGAGATCTAACATCCCAAGAGGGGCTGGCTGTGGCCTGTGCCCACCCCAAACTCACACACTCTGTCATGCTCACACACACATGTACACACATACATTTCCACACTCATGCACACACTTGCACGCCCAAGCTCACACACCACACTCACACGGCTTAGTCACACACACATTACACACATACACACTCGGATTTACACATCCACATGCACAGTTATGCACCACAGACACACACACACTCTCCAAATTCACAGACCACTATCACACACATCTCTTCACACACACACACTCACATACACACTCTCACACATGGACACACTGACACACTCTCATTACACACATTCACCTGTCCTCCCACGAACACATGCACACACACACACACACACACACACACACGCACACACACACTTCAAGCCAAATTAGAGCTCTTTTCTTGGTCCCACAAAGAAAATGGTAACCTCAGCATCTTGGTCTCAATCAGAACTGGGTGCAGGATCCCATCCAGTCACAAGAGGGAAAATGAGGAAATGGTTCCTCCATGTCCTCAGACTCTGGAGAACAAAACTCTACACCAGGCAGCTCTAATGCCTCCCACACACAAACAGGAGGGATCAAAACAAAGAAGCAGTTCCTCTCAATGCATGGCGCTGGCAGAGCCCAGTTCTGCCTTGTGCCAAGCACCACTTCGCCCCTTGATGATGGAAAATGGTTGCATGTCTTGTTTCCTGGCCCCTATCTCTGTCTTGGTACAGAGTAAAGACTTGAGCCTCCTTTCCAAAGACAGGAGTCCCGCTGAGCTGACCTGCCAGCTGACGGATGAAGCCTTGCCATCTGCTGACCATGTTCCCCAAGGCCCCTTGAGCCTCAATTTCTGAAGAGGGTCTGCTCGGAATTCCCTGTGTCTGTGCTCTGCCCAGCTGTGGGACACCTGTAGCCTCTGTCTGACAGCGGGGCTGGATGACTGGCCACCTCTTGATTGTGCCAGCACCTCTACTGCCATGTTCCACCTGGGGAACGGGAGTTTCTTCAGCCCTGGCAGAGGGCTACCCCTAGGATCCATCCCACCCCAAAGTTTGGAGACTCCCACTCTACGGGGGTCAGCCCACATGACCACCAGGCTCCTAAAACGTGAAGTCCTTTCATTTAGAGAGCTCAGGGAAGGATATGACCAGATAAATGGCCAGCAAGGCTGAGATGAGGGAGCCACTCTGGGATACAACCTAAATTAGTTTCGAGCCCCCTGCAAATCTTTGCTTCTTCCTTCCCTCAGTTAACTGAAAACCCAACAGCAATTCAGTTCAATTCAGAAGCTGAATACTGAGCCTGGCACTGTATAAATGCCTGGAACCAGCTGTGAGTAAAAGCCTGAAAAACATGGCCTTTGCCCTGTGGGATTTACAATCTATGGGGAAGATGGATATTAAGCAAATGTGAAAGTATGAAAGACCTATGTGTATGTGAGGGGGTGGGTATTAAAGCTCTATAGAAGCATATACAAAATGGAGAAATCATCCTAGTCTAGTGGCTCAGGAAAGACCCTCCTAGGAAAATGGCATTTAATATGAAACTCAAAGTATGTAACAGTGCTTGGCCAGAGAAACAGGGTGTATGGCTTAAAGATGGTCACAAGACACACATTAAAGGTTACAATTCTTTGCTCCTCCTTTCTCTGAAAGGTAGAGTTGAATTCCTCTTCCCTTGGACTCTGGGCTGGCGCTAGCCCTGCCCGTAGGATGTGGTGGAAGCAACTTTCCTGGTCTTCTGAGGCTAGGTCATGAGAAGCCTTGAGCTTCTGCCCAGACCTTTCAGAAAACATGCCTGCGGGAAGCCAGAGGCTGAGTAAGGAGTACAGCTATCCGAGACCACCATGCTGTGAGGAAGCCCAAGCTAGCCTCATGGAAAGGCAGCATGGAGAAAGGGATACCCAACCAGTCTCCTGCTGTTCCTGCCACCCCAGCAGAACCCAGGCAAGCCAGTAAGGAAGGCTTTGATGGTACCAACCCGCCATCCTCTGACTATAACTGCAGGAAAAGCCCTGAGTAGGAACCACCTATATAAGCCCAGTCAACCACCAGAATTATAAGAAATAAGAAGTTATGCTTTAAACCACTGAGTTTTAGAATGATTTCTTCTACCACTAAAGATAACCGGATAAAGGAGTGGAAAAGAATTTCAAATGGAGGAATAGCATGTGCAAAGGCCAAGACTGCACCTGCACCCTCAGACCTCCTTCAGAGAATATGGCTTTTAAACCATCTTAGAACCAGCTCAAAACCAGCTGCAGTATCTCACCCTTAGGCATAGGACAGAGAGAGGGGTTTTTTTGTTTTGATTTTTTTTTTGTTTGAGATGGAGTCTTGTCCTGTCACCCAGGCTGGAATGCGGTGTTGTGATCTCAGCTCACTGCAACCTCTGCCTCCCAGGTTCAAGCGATTCTCCTGCCTCAGCCTCCCGAGTAGTTGGAACTACAGGCGTGTACTACTATGCCTGGCTAATTTTTGTTTGTTTGTTTGTTTGATTTTTTAATTTTTATTATTATTTTTTTTTTGTATTTTTACTAGAGACAGGGTTTCACCTTTCCTAAAACGTGAAGGCCTTCCTTTTAGAGAGCTCAAGGAAGGATATGACCAGAGAAATGAGCAGCAAGGCTGTGATGAGGGAGCCACACTGGGATACAGCCTAAATTCGTTTTTGACCCCCCTGCAAATCCTTTCTTGTTCCTTCCCTCAGTTAACTGACAACCCAGTAGCGGTTCAGTTCCAGCTAGCCTCATGGAAAGGCAGCAGGGAGAGAAGGATACCCAACCAGTCCCCTGCTGTTCCTGCCACCCCAGCAGAGCCCAGGCAAGTGGATAAGGAAGCCTTTGATGGTTCCAACCCCAGCCACCATCTGACTGTAACTGTGTGAGAAGCCCTGAGTGGGAACCACCTTTATCCGTTCATCTATAGCGGTGTAACAAATCATTCTAAAACTCAGTGGTTTAAAGCAATACCTTGTTATTATTTCTCATAATTCTGTTGGTTGACTGGGCTTATATAGGTGTTTCCCACTCAGGGCTTCTTACACAGTTACAGTCAGATGTTGGCCAGCCTGGCCTTGAACTCCTGACCTCAAATGATCTGCCTGCCTCAGCCTCCCAAAGTGCTGGGATTACAGGCGTGACTCACCCTGCCTGACCCGGAGATAGATTTTTAATCCATCCACAGAGGGACCGGGGAGAGGAGTGATTCATCAACCTTTTGAAATGATATTTAAGTTAGCTTGGAGATCAGTGCATTCAACTTCTCCTGGGGAGAGGACCTATCAGATTTAAAAAGCACCTGAGAACACTTGAGGAACCAGAGATTCACAATTGTGTTTTCTAAGACAGTCTTAATTATGCTGGGGAACTAAGAAGACATGCACCTAGCTGCGTACAATGTAGGTTCCCCAAAAGAAGAACCGAGCAAGGTCATAAGATTTGTGTTAAGAAATAGATATTTCCTACTTATTCTATGTTGATTTAGTTCAGAAAAACAATGTAGATTGCTCAAAAAAAAGAACCAAAGTCATAAGATTTAAGAAACAGATATTACCTACTTATTCTATGTTGATTTAGTTGAGAAAAATAAGCATTTCCTTTTTGAGGTCTAAGAGTGTGTGGGGCTGGGAAACATTTGGTAAGACTGTGAAGAAAAGAACCGAAAACAAAAGTCCAGACAGAGCTGACAGAGCGCAGGGCCTGCCGGGCTCTCCTTGTGTGCAGATGGTCCCTGCGCCTCGTGGGTGAAGGGCCCTGGTCCCGCTGGAGCATGTCCAGGGCTGAAGGTGTGAGGTTGGGGTCTCCCAGGCCTCCTGAAGCCGATGAATGAAGGCAGGGACAGAGGGCAGGGCAGACCCTGTCCTGATAGGCATGTTCTGTCTCTGGGGCACCCGTGCGTGTCTCTCTGCATATTTAGACCGCCTCTGCCTCCAGGTGGCACTCTGAGGCCACATCCTGCTTCTGCTTTGTAACAGCCAGGCCACCTGCTCTGGCCGTCAGCATCATCCAGAGAGCCCAAGCCAGGCCTGTCCCGTGGGGGTCAGGAAACTCCACACAGTGCTTTCCAGAAGTGGGGGAGACAGTGGCATAGCCTCCTGCCTCCTCCGGGTCTTGGTGTCTGGGTTTCTCTATTCTTGAAGAAACAGGATTCACATCCTACCTTCTTCAGCCCACGAAACTGGAATGCCTGTGAGAGGTCCAGGTCAGCACAGCGTTTTCTCTCTTCACTCCACCTGATTTTCTAGTGTTCGGGTGAAGGCTGTCTCCAGAGCCGGAACGCAGGAGGCCGCCTGGAGGGACTTCCCCACTCTTGTTCCCCTCCACCACCACCTCACATTCTTTCCATCAGGCCTCGTTCGCCGGTTCCTGGAGGTCTGAGCACACAACACACACCTCGGAGAGCTGCCGTGTCTCCTGGGCAGCCCACACCACGTCAGCCAGGAGGCGGCCAACGGTGCCTCCCCAGTGCAGCCCCGCGGAGGGAATGTGAGTGCAAGAAGCGAGGGGACAGCTGTTCCTGCTCTGAGGGGAGTCCCTTTTCAGCTCGCACCCAGTCAGCAAGTGACTGTTCTCTACAAAGAGGCAGGAGATGAACCCCTCTCTAGCTTTGGCAGCAGAGGCCATGAGACCCATGGCCAGAGGACAGAGCTATGTAGGCTGAGGGGGCACAAGCTCAGGGATTCCAAATGGAGGAAGGTACTTTCCAGAGAGTACTGCTGGAGTCCAAGCCTTCTCCACAGTCCCACCACTAAAACCTCTGGGGCTCAGCCTAAACCCGATCCTAGAAATGACATCCCAGCACAAGCTTTGCAGAATAAGCAAAATCTAAAGAAGAGAAAAGGCAGACCCAGGTAAGGAGAAATACAGGTCATCTGGACCAGCTCAGAACAGACAGAGCACCTTTTCCATGTACAGCGAATGATGTTCTCATGTTTGCTAGAGTGAGGAATCCAACATTAATCTCAGAATCATTCTGTGTTACCTGCAGCCGGCTTTATGTTGTTATGCCGAAGTCAACTGGATGACAAACTGTCTTTTGTCTTCATTCTAGAGCAAGGACTAACTATTCCTTTCATGGTCTTTATGGAAACTCTTGGTAATTAAAACTCTTCTGGGTTCATCATGAATATATTTCCAGTTTGGGCACCTAGAGAAGCCAAACCAAGTGGTTGCCATGCTTATGGCACACTGCTCTGCGAAGCCATGTTCCTGCTGATTCTCCGTGGGCTATGGGCTTGTAGCAGAAAACACGTGGAAACACCCTACCTCAGCCTGATTTTCCCTAAAGTACATACCGAGACAAGGGCTGATGGGATTGAGGTTTACTCAGGGATGCAATCCCCAACAGTAGGAGCGAGGGGCAGGAGAGGGGGCAGGGAGGAGAGGCATTATGGAATTGAGCACCACAACAGGTCATTAGATGCTTTCAAGAATCTTCTGAACCCGCCAGTTGAGAAACCAAGGAGCACATTGGCTCCCCACTCATCCTCCCTCATCCCTCCTCCCAGGGTATGAACTCTCCTGCACACCCAGGTGACGGGATGTGAATCACTTTCAGGCGCCCCACACCTGGGCATCACAGGGAAGTCCTGAGGCAGGGCACTGTTAGTTCTTCACTTCCGGGTGAAGTTGATTGCCACCAGTTGAGACCTGCAGCAGTGATGAGGCTGCAGGAGCTGGGGTGAGTCACAAGAGATGTTATCCACACAAGCATGGACCACCGTGGGGAAGGGGTCAGTGTTCAGACCACAGTTCTCCATAGGAAGAGTGTTATGAATAAACAATGACTAGCATAGCTTATAGTTGAGTCCACAAGCATCTTGAGCCCCTTCTGAATAAATTGCCCTGGGAAAAACAACAAGGCTCTTGTGATGAAAGTCAACAGAAAAGCGATCATCTGGAGTAGCATAGTGTGTTTAATGTTCATCGTGGATGCTGGCACTTGAGGAAAGCAGGCTTCCTTGGAGACATGGAATGAGGTTGTTAGAGACAGCACTGAGACTGGAAGGTGCTTCTGGGTCTCTTCCAGAGCTTTACAAATAGAAGGCCTGGGAGCATCATTGCATTGACCTCCCCCACAAAACGCGGGCATGTGCTTTTCCTCAATGCACCCTGATCACCAAGACCACACCCATGTTGTTCGCCCCTCATTTTGGTTAGTAGTTAGCTCTCAAACAGAAAGAAGAGAGGGATTGAAAATGGACAGAGATTTTCCTGGAGAAACTCATTTGAGTTGCAAGAGAATGAGAAGGAGGAAGAGATCAGAGAATAAAGATGGGCGTGTGTGAGGGAGGTTGCCCACAGTGAGATGAACTAGCTCTGCACATCACTCACTGTTCGCTAAAGACAAAAGGGCCGTGGCGCAGGGTGGGAGATGCATGGCACAGACTGGCTCCTCTCAGAAGGACAGGCAGAGTGAGGAGGAAGCCAGGAGTTGGTAGGAGGGGACACTGTTGACCCCAGGAGGTGGGTTGCTGCTGCTGATGGGGCTAGCATGGCCCAGGGCCGAGGAGCAGGGCAGCGATTGTTCGTGTGAGTGGAAAACATGCTGTTTCTTAGGGAGGTGGTGCAAGGCGTGCGAACTCCAGTGGCTAGATTGCATTTTTAAAAATGTTATGTTAATAATATGTCACTGCAATGGACAAAAGGCTCTGGTCTTCCGTGGAGTCCAGATTCTATCCCCGAACTGTTCTTGCAGGTAAAGGTTTATATAAAATGCTCAGAGGAGGCTGTAATAGATTTTGAGACATATTTCATAATATTTTCTAGCATGCCACTTGATGTCACAGGCAGATTTATGAAAAGGCAGTATTTATTATACAATATTCATGTTTTATTAAATCTGATTACATTGCAGGAAAGAGAGTTGTGACGGCAGCCTCCAAGCTGAGCTGGGGCCGAGTCCCCCGCCCCCACCTGATGCCTGGAGGGGACCCAGATGTGGCACTGTGGGCCCTCAGCTCTGTCAATGCCTCCCTCAGAAAACCTGGGTGGGGGAGCATCCCTTGCCTCTTCTGACTCTCACTCTGTAGGAAAAGAACCGAGCTTGCCCCCTTCCCACCTGGGCAGGCAGGCAGCGGCCAGAGCAGAGTATTAATAACACATGGGGAGACAGAGGACCTCTCTCTTATCTTCGGGAGAAAGGAGCCTGGCTGGCTATCCAGACTGCAGCCCGTAGCTTCTCTAAGGAGCCACACAGTGCAGAATTCATCCCTGGGTCTCAGTGCTCCCAGCTCCCCAGCCAACCTGCCCTCCTTGGAAACCTGAGAAGATTCACTTCAAACAGGGCCCCCTGGGCCAAGAATCAAATTGGCCTGGCTCCCCTCTGATCTCTAGGAGTCTGTGAGCAGGGGGTCCTGGCAGCTGGAGTAACTCGACCCCTGCACAACCCAGGTTCTTTTCTTTTCCTGGACAAGATTTATGTGGCAGGGTTTAGTCTTACCGAAGATAGACATTCCCAGGAGAGGCCCCCTCAGTCCCTGCAAGCTAACTGGAAGATGGGCTTTTAGATAAAGTTGGGTTGATACCCAAGGAAAAGAGAAGTTGTGTGAGATTGAGGAGCCACTTTGCACAACCTGATGGACTGTGCTGACCCTTGGAGGGGAGGAGAAGGAGGAAAAGAAAGAGCTTTGTCAGCTGTGACAGTGTGAGGTAGTCAAGGCCTGGGCTCGGGAGATAAGAAAATAGCAGATTCGAGCCCCCACTGCCTTGTGTACTGCTTGTGTGACCTCTGGCACTAACATCCTGTGTCTCAGTTTTCTTACCTGTGTAACAAGGAGGATAACAACCTCGTAGGGTTGTTGCGAAATAATAAATATTAAGCACAGCCCTGGCACAGAGAAAGAAGTCAATAACTGTCTGCCATTATTGAGAGGTCATTTAGCGAATTCATTTAAGCCACGGAGCCGATGGCTTTGCTGTTGTTTGATACAGGTCATTACTGACCAGTGGACAGTGTCCCCATACAGAGGGGCGTTGCCCAGGAAATGATGGGGGAACAGAGAAGGAGGCCCCGGCTGCGATCAGTACCCACCCAGTGCTAGGTTCACATTGGCCAATGCTTGACCGCTAAGGATGTGAGTTAGGAGGGTGTGCTAAGTGATGTGAAATAATGAAACATACTATGCACAAAGCATCCCATGTGTTTGGGGCCGCAGACATTTTCCACAGGAGGGCGGTGCATGCTGTGGGTGCAGCTCTGCGCTTTTCCACCGCAGGACCCAAGAATGTGCTCAGGCTGCCCTTTTATTTACCTGGCGATGTCAGCTCCAGACAGCCTGCGCCTGGCTGCTGATCTGAATCCTAATCAGCTCCTCACATCTCCCTCTCCTTAAGGACCCGGGATACTAATCACATCCCCAGGGAGGGGCTGCAGCTTTGCCAGCATCTGCAGTGGATGCAGGGTGG
Organism: Pithecia hirsuta; assembly: GCA_963573645.1. Taxonomy (NCBI): domain Eukaryota; kingdom Metazoa; phylum Chordata; class Mammalia; order Primates; family Pitheciidae; genus Pithecia; species Pithecia hirsuta. The sequence goes on along the minus strand of CAUYLZ010062147.1, from coordinate 47,563 downwards.
GCCTCATTCAGCCTTTAGGCAGTGGCCAGGGAGAAAAAGGATGTTTTTACTTCGACAGTTTCAATTAAAAAGCAAAACAGAATAAGTACTGCGTCTGTTGGCCATGCTAGAGTGGCATTTGTATTTTTTAAACCACTACTCAAAATTACTTTCTATGCAACCTCCACTTTAGTTTGTCTTTAAAGTTACCCTAGTTTATTGATGTGTAACTCGGTGCCCCCAAGAAATTGTGACAACAGTCCTGCACCCCACTCTAGGTTTCCCGTATGCACTCTCGGGGATTGTATTGGAGGAACCCCTTTTCCATACAGACACCCCAAGAAAGGACCCGGACTGTTATAAGAAGGGTTTTAATGTCCTTGGAATTGGATCCAGCCCTTCTTTCATTGGGTGTATATGTGCTACGGACACAGCTGGGTGGAAGAGGCCCTGCCCTCAGGGGCTTCCACTCAAAGCGAGATCCTAGATGGCTTCAGTTTCTCCTGCTGCCCAGGGCCCCGTTGGTCAGCTCTCCCTGTTGGACACCCACCCCCTTCCCCAGCAGATGGTTCTGGGGTGCATCATAAGAAAAGAGGTGACACATCTAGTGAGGAGGTTGGTAGAGGGAGGCTCATGGCTCTGTGACGCTCATCCCCACAGTGGACGTCTGCCCTGGGTTGCGCGTGTCACTCGACTATAGATAATGGCTGCAGGGACTCCTGGGGAGGTCTCCCTTCCCACTGCTACATTTATTCCATCAGAGTTTTTTTTTTTTTTGTTTCTTGTGTGTGTGGATTTTTTTGACCTAAGTCTAACGGGTGCCGTCATTATGTCAGAGTGAATGTTATTATTTTAGTACAAAGCAGTAAACTAGAAAAGACAGTCTGTATGACAGCTTTCCTCTCTGTCCAGGGCTGATTTTTAGGAGAAGCACCACAAGACCTGACTGTTTACAGTCGTCATCAACCCAGACCTTCCAGGCCCCGGAGAACAAATAGAAAACTGACCTATGGAATTTTGCCTCCCATAATCTTAAGCGAAGCTGTGAATGTTCACAAATCTAGACTACATGTACCTAGAGAGGGAATATAGCTCTGTGTTCCTTTCCTCCTAGGAGTTGCTTGTCTATCTGGTGTGACTCCTCACCATCGAGTGCTGAATGCAGTAACGGGAGGGGAGTGTGTGTTTGTTGAATGAATGAATGAATGAATGAATGAATGAATGAATGAAATATTCAGCATGTGTGCGTGTGACACACTGTACCATGTTAGTGCTGCATGAAGCAAATTAAACACGAGCCTCACCTTTGGTGAGCTCATGTCCTTCTCACCGCCTGCTGGCTGCTGGGTCACATGAGAAAACATACAAAAAAGAATTCGTGTTTATACTTCCAGCCAGCAAAATGCATATCTGATTACAGAAAAATCAGAAATGTCTGTAGATAGAACTAGAGTGCAGAGTTTTATCACGCCATCAAAGTAAACCATGTTTTACCAAATTGCCCCAAAATTGTGCATGTTCTCATGGCCCTAATTTAGAATATGTTCCTTAAACAAAGACCATCTTTGTTTGATTCCATTTGTTTTGAAGCCCGTATTTTACAGACACATTCTTTCCCAGTATGATACAAAAATGTAAGAATGCTAAGTGGAAAAATTAGATCATTTTGTCAGATGCATAGATTTTCCAATGGCAATTCTATCGAAGACTAAAACATGGTTACGTGTAATCAGTATGCATTCAGTCTAATTATCATCTAATAGTTTGGGACCTTGTGCTTTGAGTATCATCTCCCTAAGTTGTTTGTGTGCTTATTTGAAATCTGTCAGTAAAGACAAATATTTCCCACAGGACACACAACACTCCTCTCCATAGATGGTTCTTGGAAGGTTTCCCAAGAAGTGAGGGAAATGTCACAGAAAACCCATGGTGATTTTTGAGCTGAAATCACTAACTCTGCCTTTGCTGTACCTTTGCTGTATTATAATGTGTAATAATTAGAAATAATTCGAGAAAGGCTGAAGCCATCTAGAATCTTGCCCTAACAGTTCTCTTACACCAGAGAACTGTTATCCACAGCAAAGGTTTCTCTTAGAAAGACTTTGAAAATGAGCTATTGCATTCGTTTGCTGAGGCAGCCATTAGAAAGTACCACAAACTGGGCAACGTAAACTACAGAGAGGTGTTCTCTCGCAGCTCTGCAGGCTGGAAGCCGAAGACCAAGGCGTCAGCAGGTGTGTTCTTCTAAGGGCTGTGATGGAGAGTCTGCTCCAGGCCCTTCTCTTTGGCTTGTAGGTAGTTTCCTTCACGTTCACATGGTGTTCCCTCTGTATGTGGATCTGTGTCCAAATTTCCCCTTTTTATAGTCATATGGGCTAGGGGTCCATCCTAATCCAGTGTGATCTCAATGGCTCTATTTCCAAATGTGGTCACATTCTGAGGTACAAGGGTTAGGACTTCAAGCTGTGGATTTTGGGGACCACACTTCAACTCATAACAGCTGTGGCGAGAGCTGACTCTGATACATTATTTGAGAGACTGAGGAAGGCCTCTCGTTCTCCCCTCTCTCCGCTCCTCCCTGCCCCTCCCAAGTCTTTCCCTATCCTTCACCCACCAGCGTCTGAAACCCCTTAGAGACGTGTCTCTTTGCATCTTAAAGTTGGCTTGTCTCTGAGGATCTCACGCAGACTGCAGTCATGCCCAGGTGAGGCAGCGGGAAGCCGTTTCCAGCAAGCTCCCGACCACGTAGCTCTTCACCTCCATGTGTTTAGGTGTGTCCACACCTTCACTGCCAGCTCCAGCTTTCTGACTGGTAGGCTCCCAGCATAGAAGAAAGCCGTGGGGCACACTCGGTGGGATGGAGAAAGGGGTGGGAGATCGGTCTGAAAAGATCCAAAGGCAAAAATCAAAGGCAGCAATATCAGAGCAAGAGGAACCGGGAGGACCCAGGTCTGAATCCTGGCTCTGTTACTTCTGGCTGGGTGACCTGGACAAGTCATCTGACCTCCCCGTCTGTTTGATGTGCTTAACATCATACCCACCTGTGGATAAGGCTGGCACAAAGCGCCCAGGAAATATGGGGGCTCTAATATCCTCAACGACTTCATCATTCTCCCTGGGACCAGCCCCGGCTGGCAGTAAAGGCATAAGCTCTGCAATGCCTCAGAAGACTCAGCAGCTGTGAACTTGCCTTTGCCACCAAAGCTGCTCCTGCAGTGAGAACAGGGCCTGGAGCCCTCAGCTCCCCAGGCTCCTGACCTGCGGCTGAGTTCTGCGTGCACAGCCAGGGCTGCACAGCTTCCTGAGCAGCGGGGAGGCTGTGGGCAGGAAGGGGAAATGAGAGTGGCCGAGGCTGTGCACACCTGGGCTGGATCAATGGCCACGTTGTAGAGCCGGCCCTCCGGGAAGGCCCGCAATGCCCGGATCTATAGCCTTGTTAGTCATCGCCTCGCCAGGCCTTCGTTTGTTTTTCAAACTTTTGTTAGCGTGACTTGCACCTCCAGTACCTCATCTTTAACTGCCCTCCCTCCTATCTGACCCAGTTTGTTCACCATTCATCTTTTCTTCTTCCTAACACATTTATTTTTCTTTACACTCTCCATCTCAGTCTTGCTCTCTCTCTCTTTAATTTTCTTCAGTCAACTGGAGATGGGGAAGCAGACCACCTGGGATGAAGGAGAGAAAGTGCTGAAGGAGAAAAGTCCACTGAGCTACATTAAGCTGGAAAAGTCTTTTTAGCTGACTTTCAGGTCTGCTAGCTCTCGGGCACTTGTCCCAGCAGACATGAGCAGCAGGCACCTTCCATTGCTAGGAATAATCATTTACCTAAATTCCACTTACCTGCAGGCTGAGCCCATTTCAACTAGAGATGTCCTTAAGAAGATTGCCTTGCCCAATCACACTCTGCAGCTGAGAAAACCAGGACTCTAGGAAGCTTACAAATTACTTGTTCAAAGACACATAACCAATCGCAACTCTTGATTCAAGGATCTAAATAAACCTTGCCACACAGACTTGCCCATACCATCCTTTGCTTATTCACATGGGAAATTTGTCTCTTCAAGCCTCTATGAAATACCATTTCGAATGCCCACGCGTTTGCAAATGTCATAAATAACCCCTGCAGACAGCCACTGAATGGAAATGTGTTTCAGCACCACACTAAGATGAGCCCTGCCTTTTTGTTCTGATTGCATGATACAAAGTTATGTAAAATTCCAAACCTTACAAGAATGTACATAATCTCATTTCTAGGGACATGCTGCCAAAATTTGGTGCATAATTACCCGTCTTCTTTTTTTACACCGATACTAACTCTCTTATTGTTGCTGTTGATTATTTTGGATGTAGACTCATACCACCAATGCTGTTCAGAGCTTGCGTGTTTCACTTTACATATCAGTAGGGACCTGAAGGTCTAACCCAGTCTTAAGTCGTGTGCAGTATTTCACCGTTCGGCTGTACCGACATTTATTTAATCTTCTTCGGAGTTCATTTGGGTTACTTTTACGCTTTTAATACTTTAAAGTCTTTAAACGAAGCCCCAAGGAACATTCTTGAGGCTTTAGAGGCTTAAACGTTAGAAGTAGAAATACAGAGTTAAAAGATTAGAACTTTAAACATCTCAGTAGCAATTGCTAAGTTGCAAGCCAAGAAGGTGTACTGATTTACACTTGTAGGAACAATGCACCTGGGTGCCCATTTATTTCCTCTGCCCTCGCCAATGCTGAACTTCATCAGCCCACTTCTATGTTGGTCACAATTTGATAAATGGAACAATATGTCATTGCAGTTTAATTAGCACATCTTGATTAACCCTGGTTTCTTCTTCCTGGCCAGTCTCTACTTCTTGACTCTTCTCACCCCTTAATGCATATGTACATGGGAAGTATCCACACATTTTTAGTCGATGGTTTAGTTAGCAAAACATAGCCAGAAGGCAAATAAATGGCAAATTCACACCCTACAGTTTAGAGTGGAGAGTAAGTAAGTTTCAGACAAGTGGTACTATCACATATCTCCATTAGGCCAGCTACGTATCTGTAACAATATTCAAAACTCATGACCAAGACATTTTCTGGCTGCCTTAACACAATAGGGATGATATTAACCGGATGAGAGCACTTAAGAACAATTCTGTTTCACAGGCAGGCGTGTTCTCCAGTCAATCAGGCAGCCGCCTCTGCAGTCACTCCGAGGGTGATGCCTCACGTCAGGTAAAACTCGCAGGGTCAATAGTGAGAAATAAACCTCAGCCCTGCTTGCCTGCAGTTTTTAATCCTTTTCCACCTCCGGCCTGTTGAGCTACTTCTCATCTCAGCATGGGGCATATGCTGGCTGGGCCCCAGTAGACCTCATGTATGGCGGGTGCGACGGCCATGAGAAGGAAGTGGCTGGTTATGACTCAACCCTGGATCTGATTGGCCCAGGTGTTCATGGGGTAACTTGACCTGCCCCTCCTCCCACTCTCTCTATTTTCACCTCATCTAATGCTGCCTGGAAATGAGCCAGTTCCAGAACTGGCAAGAAACCTGATTTGTCCAGGTGGCCACAAGACCACCCCCAAAGCCAGCTTGGACCTCTGCCCCTGAGTGGAACCACTCATAAAACATGTTTTGTGTTTCTCCTCTCAGACACATATTTCTGAAATTAATAAATCACCACCCTCACTGGGGTTCCTGCCTGATGGAAGGCAAGGCTATGTATACTCATGTACCTGGCAACAATATCTGACTTATTTTTTTAAGAAAAATGCTCACATTTGTAGCACTACATATGTTTCTTTAATTTCCCTAGATTAGCTTTTGAGTACCATGTTGCTTTCATAGTACTCGGTCTAAACACAATTAAGCCTACTTTAACGAAGATTCACACTTGAAGTGTGTGAATAACATAACTCATTCAGTCCCACTTATAAAGAGAGGATTCATGCAAAGCTCATTAGGTTTTCTTAGGCATTCATTTAGATATTAATTACCAGTTTTTTAAAAATATCTCATCAGAACCTTTCCAGCTGTCTTTAGGAGCCCTTCCTAAAATCAAGACTTTATCACCAATTTTGGGCACATTTGCTCCATGACACCTTCTATGAAAAGAAAAATTATTTTCCTTGAATATTCAAACCTGCAGAATATTGTGGACTAAAGTATGAATGAAAACTTGTTGAGATTTGTGATGAGTGAAAGACATTCTGCTGCAAAGGGCCCAGAAGATTATTAAGGAGTAAGGAAATGAAATCGTTAAAAGACACTGGAATAATTCAGCCTGGGGAAAGCCCCAGTAAGTAACTTGGAAAAAAAAAAAAAAGCTCACTAAGTTCTCTCCATCATAAAATTATTCATTCTACTTTTTTTTCTTTGTCGAGACAGGGGTTTCACTATGATGCCCAAGCTCCTTTCTCAGCCTCCCAAAGTTCTGGGATTACAGGTGTGAGCCTCAGATCTCATGAGCCACCACACCTGGCCACATATTCATGCTAATCCTAGAGAATGCAATTTTAGAGGAAAGACAAAGGAAAATCACTCATAAGCCCACCACCTAAAGAAAATGTGGCTAACATTTTTATTAATTTCCAGGCACTTTCTATACACACATCATTTTTACATTGTTGTGGTCAGATTATATATGTGAATAACAGTCATATCATTGTACATTGATACAGATTCCCAAGATAGTTTGTTTGTTTCATGATCATGGCTGCTACTGCCCTCCTCAAACCCTGTATATTTACTTGTTCATTCAACAAATACTTATGGAGTCGCTCACTAAGGGCCAGGTCCTGAGAGGACTGGAGTGAACCAAACAGAAAGGAACCTGATGGAATACACATTCTAGGTGAAGGAGACACAATAAATCAGTAAACAAGTGTTAAGTGGGATGGAAAGTGACCAGAAATTTGTAAGCAGAGAGTAGCATCACCTGCTTTAAATGTTTTAAAAAGTTTCCTTCTGTGTGGAGGGTGGATTGCAGGGAGAAGAGAGCAGCAGTGAGGAGGACAGGTGGGATTGCAGTCATAGAGACCAGCAAGATGGTGGCAGATCGTCTGTTTTCATGCTGCTGATAAAGACACACCCACCCCAGGCTAGGCAATTTACAAAAGAAAGAGGTTTAAGTGGACTCACAGTTCCACGTGGCTGAAGAGGCCTCACGATTATGGCGGAAGGCAAGGAAGAGCAAGTCACATCCTGCAAGGATGAGGGCAGGCAAAAAGAGAATGAGAGCCAAGTGAAACGGGTTTCCCCTTAGCCAACCGTCAGATCTCGTGAGACTTATTTACTACCACGAGAACAGTTTGGGGAAAACCACCCCCATGATTCAATTATCTCCCACTGGGTCCCTCCCACAACACGTGGGAATTATGGGAGTACAATTCAAGATGAGATTTGGATGGGGACACAGGGGACACAGAGCCAAGCCGTATCAGGCAGCTTGGCTGGAAGGGATGGAGGGAGGTGGAGAGGAGAGGAATGGACAGCAGTGGGGTCCACAGAGCTTGCCGATGTGTGTTATGGATATGAAACGGATTTGAGGAAAAAGGAGCAATCTAGGATGGCTGCCAGGATTCTAGCTTGAATGACTGGCTGAATGAGGGAGACACAGGTTTGAGGTGAAGTGGAGAGCCCTGCTGTGGGTGAGCAAGATGCCCATTAGACATCCAAGAGGACATGTCAAGCTTGCAGTTGGATGAGTGCCTCTGGGGTCCAGAGCCAAAGTCATCTAATGGAGACTTGTTGACACATGGCAGCATTTAAAGCTGTGGAACTGGAGGAGACCTTGGGGAGAGAATGTGAACGGAGAAGAGGAAGACCCTGACTTAAAAGCTGAGCAAAGGAAAAGGAGCTACATGGCCTATACCCCAACCACATGCTCCCTGCCCCCTACCACAGTCCCGGGGATATGTGAAATAAGAGATAGGCTCTTACCAATAAATTAGGCCATTTTTATAAAGGTATGTGTAGTATTCTATAACCTCTTAAAACTGTGGACGTCAAAGCAGCATTCTACAATTTTGATTTAAAAGATGACAAGCTTTGTATTGACAATGCAATGTTTAAACCACATAATAAAATATGTTTAAATTACTTTGTAAGTCCACATTATAAAAATTTTTATTTTCAAAGGCTGATTTTAAAATTTGGTGGGCATTTTTACGCAGTTCTGTGTATATTTTTAAATTTCCTTTGGAACTTACTTCTTGACCAACGGATTATTTAGAAGTGTACTGTTAAATTTCCAAGTGTTTAGAGATTTTCCTGTTTTCCTTACTTTACTGAGTTCTGGCTTGATTTCATTATGGTCAAAGAACATGATCTGTATGGATTTAATCCCTTTAAATTTTTTAAGGTTTGTTTTATGGCCTGGGGTAGTGTATGCCTTCAAAAAACTCTTGGAAAAAAAATGGATATTCTGCTGTGGGGTGGAATGTGCTATATGTATCCATTAGATTCTATTGGCTAATTGCGGTGTTTAGATCTTCTTTCTTCTTGCTGATTTTCTTTCTAGAAATTCTATCAGTGCTGACAGGAGGCTGACGAAACATCCAACGACAACTATGGAATCGTTTATTTTTCCTTTCAGCTCTGTTAGTTTTGCCTCATGGATTTTGAGGCTCTATTACCTGGTGTGCACACATTTAGGATTGTTATTTTTCCTAGTGGATTGATTCCTTTATTATTATGTAATTCCCTGTTTGTCCCAAGTAATTTTCTTTGCTTTGAGATCCACTTAATCATGTATTAATACAGCTACCCCTGTTTTTGTATTATTGTTTGCATCTATCTTTTTCTATACTTTTGCTTTCAATGTACCTGTCATTGAATTTGAAATAATTTCTTATAGGCAACGTATAGTTGAGAAACATTTTTTTAATCTACTAAACCAGTCTCTGCCTTTTAATTCGTATATTTAGGCTACTTATATGTAAGGTAATTACTGATATGTTAGAGCTTAAGCCTGCCGTTTTATTAACTGTTTCTTGTAACTTTCCTGTGACTCTCATTTCTGTTTCTCTTTTTTGTACCTTCCTATAGATTTCTTGCACAAGTTTTAGAACTCCATCTGGTTGTGTTTATAATGTGTTTGAGTGTATCTCTTTGAATAGCCTGTTCATTGATTGCCCTGGGTATTGTAGTGAATATATGTGACTTAACACCATCTACTGCTATCAGCATTTTACCACTGCAAGTGGTGTGTGAAAGCTTACTGCCACTGAGGCCCTTTTACCTCCCCTTCATTGACTCAAGTGAGAACTTGTCTTATAATTTTTATTCCCTTAATCAAATATGATTAATGACACTCATAAGGAATAGGATAGCCTATTGTATGTACCCATATATGTTCTCTTTCGTTGTATTTTCTTCCTGATGCTCAAGATTCTTTCTTTCATCGTTACCCTTCTGTTTGAAAACTTGCTCTAGACATTCTCTAAAATTAGGTCTGTTAATTGCACAGTCCTTTGGTGTCCTGTCATCTGACAGCAGATTTATTTACCATTTATTCCTAAAGGATAGTTTTGCCAGATATAGAATTTGTGGTTGGCAGGTATTTTTTTTTTTTCCTTTCATTTCCAGAGTTTAAAAAATGTGTCACTTTCTTCTGGCCTCCAGGGTTTCAGAGGAAGAGAAATCCACTCTCACGCAAACTGGTGTTTCCCCACAGGTAATGTGTCATTTTCCTCTGCTTGCTTTTAAGAATTCTTTTTGGGCAGGGCATAGTGGCTCACACCTGTAATCCCAGCACTTTGGGAGGCCAAGGCAGGCAGATCACCTGAGGTCAGGAGTTCAAGACCAGCCTGCCCACCATGGCGCAACTCCGTTCCTACTAAAAACACAAAAAATTAGTGAGGTGTGGTGGTGGGTACCTGTAATTCCGGCTCCTCAGGAGGCTGAGGCAGGAGAATCACTTGAACCTGGAAGGCAGAGGTTGCAGTGAGCTAAAATCAGACCACTGCACTCCAGCCTGGGTGACAAGAGTGAAACTCCATCTCAAAAAAATAAAAAAAAGAATTCTTTTTGGTCTTTATGTTTTCAGAAGTTTAATTATGATGTGTCTTGGCATAGATTATTTTTTATGTATCCTGTTTGGGATTCACTCAACTTCTTGAATTTGTAGATTTATGTCTTTATGCCAAATTTGAGAAGTTTCAGCCATTCTTTCTTTGAATTCTCTTTCAGCCACATAATCCTCTGGCTCTGATGTTACAAATGTTGGATTTTTTTGTTGTTATTTTCACACAGGTCCCTGAAGCTCTGTTCTTTTCTTTTCAGTTTATTTTCTCTCTGTTGTTCAGATTCGGTGAAGTCTACAGGTCCTTCCTCAAGCTTATCAGTTGCATCCTCACTCAGCTCCACTGTACTATTGAGCCCATGCAATACCTTTAAATTTTTTCACATATTGGGTTTTTAGTTCTATAATTTCTGATTGTTTCTTTTTTATAACTTCTATTTATTTTCTGAGATTTTTATTTTTCCATTTGTGTCAACAGAATTTGTAGTTCATTTTTCAAGCAGTTTTATGCTGACTACTTTTAAATACTTGTTAAATACTTTCAACATCTGATTTGTGTCAATATTGGCATCCATTGATGGTCTTTTTTCTTTCAAGTTGTGATTTTCCTGGTTCTTGGTACAATGGGTAACTTTTTACATTATATCCTGAACAGCTTGGCTATTATGTTTGGAGATTATCCTTTTAGGGTTTGTGTTCATGCTAGTTTTGTGGACTGTGGTTGCAATGGTAATTTCATTTTCACAGCCTTTGTGGTGCTACTTTGGTCTTCCTGGTTTGTCTGGAGCTGCTGAAGATCCCACTGGACCCTCCTGGTGCTACCTGAGGGGATAGGAGGAATTTCCCTAGGCTGGTGCCTCTAAAGGAGGAAAGGGACCCTTCTATGCCTTGGAAATAAGGAGGACTTCCTGGGCAGGATCGCCCTTGCTGGGGCCATCCTGCCATCCATGTCTCTGGGTAGGAGGGAGGAATCTCAGATCCATGGAGACTAAGAGGCTGTCTGGGCTGGAGCTTCCCATGGCAAAACGCCCCTTGCCAGTACTGCCCAGCTTCTGGTGTCTCTCAATGGAGGAGAAAGGTCTCGAGCCTGCAGGAAAGGAGAGCACTTCCCTTGTAACTTTGTGTCAGTGGAGCTCCCAACCCATCCCTCTTGGCATTGTCCAGGGAACTCTTGTTTCATCCAGCAGAGGAATGAGCCTCCCTGGGCCACTTTCTATTGCAAATTTGGTGGTTGGGAATCACAGATGACAGTCTCTTTCTTCGAGTGGGTGGAAGGTTGTACACACAGCATAGCTATGTTCCTCCACTCCTTAGTTTCCAATCAGTTCACCTTCCTCTTTTCACCTTTCAGAGCACTCTTTTGGTTGCCTCTTACATTAAAGAGAAATTCCTTGGAACTTAGGGCCAGGCAAACAATTCTTAGGCTTGACACCAAAAACACAATCCAACTGATAATTTTGACCTCATCAAAATTAAAAACTCTCTATGAAAAATTCTGTGAAGAAGATATAAAGGCAAGCTACAGACAGGGAGGAAATATTTCCAAGCTACATATCCAATGAAAGATATCTAATCTAAAACTCAATAGAATCAAGAGAATGAGAAGACAAGCCACAGAATGGGAAAAAAATTTGCAAGAGACACATCTGATAAAGAACTATTAACAAAAACATGCAAAGAACTGCTAAAACTCAACAGTGATAAAACAGACAACCCAATTTAAAAATGGGCAAGAGGCCTGAACAGACACCTAACCAAACGAAATATTCAGATGGTGAATAAGCATATGAAAAGATGTTCCACAGGGGTACATATTACATAGCTCCATTGATGTAATATAATTGAAGCAAAAAATCATAGAAGTGGAAAACAGATAAGTGGTTGCCAAGGCTAGGGACAGACAACAGTCTGGGGAAGGAAGTGTGTGTGCCTATAAAACGTCAACAGAGGGATCTTGGTGGTGAGAGACCTGTTCTGTATTTTGACACAAACACACTCTTACATATGTGATAAAACTGCATAGAAGTAAATACATGCAGTCATGTGCATGGACACATGCACACACACACACACACACAAGTACCAGTAAAACTAGAGCAATCTAAAATCAGTGGATTTTTATCAATGTGAATATCCTGGTTGTGGTATTGTATTGTAGTATTGCAAAACAGTACCATAGGAGAAAACTGGATAAAAGTGTCTCTGTGTTATTCTGAACTTGAATCTGTAACTATTTCAAAATTTTTTAATTGCTTTAAAAACAATCAGTTTGTAATTTACTTCTGTGGGTGAACTGAAGCTGGGGTGTGTGGGTGCAGGTGCACATGTATGCAACAGAGAACAGAGCCTCAGGTTTAATATTTGTGATTTTGGGGTCCCATGGGGTGAACTGGCAACTCAACTGTCAGCCTCAGCCCTTCCTGGATTCTGGAGGATGAGAACACTTGGAGGAACTCCTCTTTGTCACTTCTCCCCTTCCAAACACTACTGATTCCAACATTTCACATAGCTATCTGCATTCATTCTAAAAAGAGAGATGTTGGTCTAGGTGAGGCTTTTCCTGTCAATAACACTTTTCTGTTGTTTTTTGATTGTTCACTTTTTAATGGGAAAAATGGCCACACTGTGGTAGAAAATTAAGTAGTTTACAGGTTTCAATACTTGTAATAGGTGTTATGTGCTGTGACTTATTAAAATGCTAATAATTCTTTAGCATGTAAAAATTACGCCTAAAACCTCTAACATGATCAACTTAATTGTGTGTGGTACTGATGGAGAAGGACGGTAATGGGGAATGCAGAGTGAAATCTTTACATTGTGTATTTATAACAAAAAAGAGCTTGGCCAAAGCGTTATCTGAAGAGAAACTTAATTAGACCATTGGAAACACAACAGAAGACATCGAGTCGGTGATTGTGAGCTGGAGTCCAAATTCTCCAGGCTCCTAAAGGAAATCTGTGGATGTCTTTTGCTTCCTGTGTGGATAACCTGGCATCCTCCCAGGGCTGATTTTTTTAAAACTTAGTATCAGATTACGGTAGAAACATTTCTTCAAGTCAATAAAACTCTTAATACACATATTTGTGTGTCTTTATAATGCTCAATGGAGTAGATGCATCATTATCTTCTTAACTATTTGATATGTAGGCTTTTTTATTTTATTTTTTTATAGCCATGATGTTTATTATGTTTTTATGTGATAGTCCCAGGAAAAACACCAGATGAAAAAGAATGAAGATCTTGATGTAATACGATGTATTTTTGTCTAGATTTTCTTTTCAAAAGGTGTTGTGTAAATTGCATCCCTTAGAAGAGAGTTCACCCCAGGAAAGCCTTTCCAGAATCTAGTGATGTATGCTTAAAGAGAAACATGTGCTAATTTAGTAACAGGAATGTGATATCCCATAGTTCTTTTAATTTGCTTTTTCGTGTTTGCTAGGTGGGTAAAACTTTGGCCCTGTGCATCTGTTAACAATTTAAAGTCGTTTTTGAAAATTGCTCGTGTCCTTTAAGTAATACCTATGAATGATTTCATCTATTTTATTGACTCTAAAATTCCATTGAGGAGCCAAAATGTAATTTACTTCATCTTTTTTCTGCTGTTGGACATGGGTTGCTTATGAATTCCACTATTGTCAACTGACTCTTGTGTTCATATGGTGGATGTTAAAAGGGTGACTTTTGCGTGTCAGTCACTGTTCCTGTAAAGTGAACTGATCAGAGGGACTGCCCTCAAGGAGTTCACACTCCCCTGTAGCAGAAAAAACAGACCCTAAACAGATAAGCACATGACATGTCAGCAGGAGCCCGGTGCTGTGAAGAAAAATAAACAGGGTAAAGGGAATCAAGGGTGGTGGGGAGGTGGACTCTAGGCTATTTCAAGGAGAATATTTAGAGATGGTCTGATTTATAGGAGACCAGAAAGAGATAGGGGAGCAAGACAGCAGATATCTGGGGAGAAAGTACTTCAGTCCGAGGATATAGACAGGGCAAAGGCCCTGAGGCAGGTATTAGAGAAAGGAGGGGAGGCCCATGGGCTGGTATGTAGTAAGTTAGGATGAAATCAGAGACATAGCCAGGGACCGATTTGTCTGTAAGCAGGTAGAAAACCATCTTGAGGCTTGAGGCATGGAAGTGGCCAATACCAATGACATGGCTTTTTGTAAAAGCCTCCTCTGGCTGCTGTGGAGGGAAAGATGATAGAGGGGCACAGGGGAAGCAGAGCCCAGTGAGGCCACTGCAGTATTCCTGGTGAGGTTATGCTGGAGGTGGTGAAAAATGGTTGGATTCTAAACACGGTTTGAAGAATTGGCCGATGGGTTGATTGTGGAATGTGAGAGAAAAAAAGAAGTAAAGGACAACACAAAATTATGTTGGCTTAAAGTACTACTCATATAGCATATAAAACAGCATGTTGGCTCCAAAGCCCTATTTTGGATATAGGAAGTTTGAGACAATCCTTGAGCCAAGGGTAGATTTGAAGTGGGCAGCTGGTGGGAGCCTGCCACTCCTGGAAGAGGCTTAGGTTGCATATCCAAACCCAGTGATCACAAGCAACTCAAAGTTATAGTACCTCCGAGGGAGCAGTTCGGTGGGGAGGAAGAGCTGAGAACCAAGCCCTGGGCCCTCCATCAGTCTCCAGGTAGGACTGATGAAGAGGAAGCAGTCTGGGAAGCAGCACTGAGGTAGGAGGAGAGCCAAGAGATGTGGTGCCCAGGACGCCAGGTGAACAAAACTGTTTCAAGGAAGAGATCGTGCTTTGGAGGATGCTGGAAACCGAGCACGTGGCTAAGCACGGGGATCTTGACAGAAGCTGATGTAGATGCAAAGGAAGGTCAGGTTGGAGTGAACTGAAAAGAGATTGAAGAGGAAGTGGAGATGGAGACCACAGACCACCATTTCGAGGAGTTTTACCATAAAGAAGAGCTAACAGCTGGGGCTGTAGTTCACAGGGGACAAGTGACAAGAGGGTATCTCTTCCTTTTTTGTAAATTGGGAGATATTTCAACATTTTTGCATGGTCATGTAGAGAAGGGAGAAATTATGATTTGGGGAAAAGGGGACAATTGCAGGTGTGAAGCCCTTGTGTAGGCAAGAGGAGACAGGACCAATGCCCAAGAGGAGGTGTGGGCTATGGTGGGCACATGATTAATTCCTCCATGGGAAGCAGGAACAGGCAGAGTGCCTAGCTCTAGACTCGGGCGAGTTCCTAGGTTTGTTGATGGAAGCCTGCAGTTCTTTTCTGATTGCTTCTATCTTTTCATTGGAGTAAGAAGCAAGTTCATCGGCTGAGAGGATGGTTGGAGGCAAAGAGGGTGTAAATAGCTGTCAAGGAGAGCAGAGCGAGCACATAAATGGATGAGGGGACTTCAGGAGTGCTCAGGCACCACTTGAAGCAAGTGGGCAGGATTTTTCATTCAGACCTGCTGGCTGGCTGTGTGGTTATCGTCAGCTCCATTCAACTGCTCAGTTGCAGGTGAGTTGCAGGTGTGCGGAAGGTTGGGTGTCACCATGATTGGGGATTTGCAGGCAAGTGTAGTGCAGGGAAAGAGAGCCAGAAATTCTAAGGAATAAGCACAGGAATGATGGATCTCACTGGAATCTAATCCTGGTCAAAAAGGAGGCAAAAGTATAAAGGATCTACTACAATGTTCTCCATGAACACAGCTTCTTTCATCTTCCCATCTTTAGACAAGAGTCTCAGCACTACCTATAGAAGCATGAATGTACAGTGCTAAAAGTTTAAGAGAGATAAATTGAAAAATTAACTGCCTTACTAATTCGCTCCTAGTTAACTTCTTACTGACTTGATTCAGGAAAGTCTGAACTTTGCTAAGGCATCTTCTAGGAATAATGCATTTAAAAAGAAAGGTTGTAAAACTCTGGCTTGGGGAAAGAAGAAGGTACATTTTCTCTTCAAGCTGCCTAACCAACATGGTGGCCTGGGCCTCACTCAGCCCATTAACTAGATCCAGGAGAGCTTCTACTATGCAGTTAACTAGGTTTTTAGGTACAACTGGCAGCTGCTTGAGTGATGAAATGTCAGGCGGTGTAAATGACATTCTTATTCAACCTCCAATCCCTTCGGTGAACAAATAGCAAAGCTCTGCCCTCATGGAGCTTACAGTCAGGTGGGGAAGGAGACAATAGCAGAATTGAGAAGTAAAATACAAGGCAATTAAGAGGATAGAGTGTTTTAGGGGTTGGGGTTGAGGACTTCCTTGTAAATAGAGTAATCATGGACAGCCTCACTTTGAAAGTGACATATAAATACCTGAAGGAAGTAAAGGGGTGAGCCAGTGAATTTCTGGGGGAAAGTGATCCAGGCAGAAGGAATAGCAAATGCAAAGGGAGGAGTGTCCCTGGCTTGTTTAGGGAGACCACTGAAAGTGGAACAGGTGGAGAGGTAGAGCTTTCCTCTGATCTGTGTGATGAGGATAAACTTGGAGGCGAGGGAAGAAGCAGGGGGAGCTGCAAGGTGATCCCTGCAGTCACCCAGGTGAGAGGCTATGAGGGTGTGGTCAGTGGGGGATGCCATCATGGCCTTTCACTCTTAGTTCTCATTCTACCTTTGCAGACCCCATCAGGGAAAAAAACCTGTAAGACTTTGAGACAAGGAAAGTCTAAATACTTGAAGAAGTGTGATGAGGTCTCCCCTCAGGAACAAACTTGAAGAACAAGAAAAAAAAGTGTTTCTGGGTTCCAGGCAGGAAGAAGTCATTAACCATAATCCGAGAATGGGAGAACTTGGTTGGATTTCTCGATCCTTGCAACTTCCCCACATTTATTAGCTTGTCACCCTCAGCGCATTTGTGGTGATTAGCAACAACTACGAAACGCCTCACAGAGAAAGAGAGATTGGGATGGCAAGCAAATGGCAACTTTCTTTGCAGCCAGGCTGGAATGGAAAATAAC
Organism: Pithecia hirsuta; assembly: GCA_963573645.1. Taxonomy (NCBI): domain Eukaryota; kingdom Metazoa; phylum Chordata; class Mammalia; order Primates; family Pitheciidae; genus Pithecia; species Pithecia hirsuta. The sequence goes on along the minus strand of CAUYLZ010062147.1, from coordinate 30,664 downwards.
TCACAAGGAACTGGGGCCATGGTAACAATTCTGGAAGGCTCTGGTGCAATGGGGTGGGGGAGGTGCTTTTGTTGATGACAACTCTCTAGAGGCCTCTGAACTATCTGAAAGTGGTAGAAAACGAAGACATTGTTTAATGCTTTTCCTGAAAGCTGACTCTCTCCAGGAAGCCACATAATATCACCTACCCATCTCCAACTTCAGAGAAGCGCCACCAGCATCTAAATTAACACCTGTTGCATTTTGTGTTGGACCGCAAAATTATGGGAATTTAATTTCATCACACTTTTGCTCATTCACAAGCTCATATTTTGGATCAAATGGTTCAGGGAGTTCAGCTCACTCAAGAAAAGTTTCTAGATGACCCAACCACAATTTACTTGCTTGGAGGGGAGGAAGGCCAAGACTCAGCCTCAAGTATGAACTCGGTAGAGTTTTTGACTTTTACCTCCAACAGTGTTCACTCTTAAAAGGTGACTTGATTCTCTTAAGAGCTTCCCAATCACGAAGAAATAGAAAAAATCTAAATAGACTAATAACAAGCAGAGAGATTGAGTTAGTAATCAAAAAGCTACCCACTGAGAAAAACCCAAGTCCAAATGGCTTACTGGTGAATTCTACCCAACATTTGAAGAAAAAGGAATGCCAATTCTTTATAAACTCTTCTAAAAGAAAGAAAAAGAGGGAACATTTCCCAACTCATTCTATGAGGCCAGGATAACCCTAAAGCCAGACAAAGACATCACAAGGGAAAAAAGGCTGTGGACCGGCCAGGCGTGGTGGCTCACGCCTGTAATCCCAGCACTTTGGGAGGCCGAGGCGGGTGGATCACGAGGTCAAGAGATCGAGCCCATCCTGGCCAACATGGTGAAACCCTGTCTCTACTAAAAATACAAAAATTAGCTGGGCGTGGTGGCATGTGCCTGTAGTCCCAGCTACTCGGGAGGCTGAGGCAGAAGAATTGCTTGAACCCGGGAGGCGGAGGTTGCAGTGAGCCAAGATCACGCCACTGTACTCCAGCCTGGCAACAGAGCGAGACTCCACCTAAAAAAAAAAAAAAAACGGACCAATATCTCCTGTGAATACAGATGCAAAACATTCTCTGCAAAATACTAGCAAACTGAATCCAGTAACATGTAAAAAGGATTATAAACTATGATCAAGAAGGGTTGTATTGTTAGTGTTCTCTAGAGAAACAGAGTCAATAGGATAGGTATATATACATTTATATGCATACATAAAATTGACTCAGGTGGTTCTGGAGAAGCCCAGACCCAGGAAAGCTAATGGGATACATCCACTCTTAGTCCAGACATCCCAGCTCAAAGACAGTGAGGCAGAAGAGAGAATTCTTCACTAGGCGTGGTGCCTCACATCTGTAATCTCAGCATTTTGGGAGGCTGAGGCGTGTGGGTCACTTGAGGCCAACAGTTCGAGACGAGCTTGGCCAACATGGCAAAATCCTGTATCTACTACAGATACAAATATTAGCTGGGCATGGTGGTGCATACCTGTAATCCTAGCTACTCGAGAGGCTGAGGCATGAGAATCACTTGAACCCGGGAGGTGGAGGTTGCAGTGGGCTGAGATCACGCCACTGCACTCTAGCCTGTGCCACAGAGCAAGACTTTGTCTCAAAAAAAGAATGAAAATTCTCTCTTACTCAGCCTTTTGTTCTGTCCAGGCCTTCAGCAGATTGGATGGGGCCCCCACAGAGAGAGGGCCATCTGCTTTAAGGGGAGGAGCCTCTGGTCAATTTTACAACTACAAGTGGTCCCATTAAAGGTAGCGATGGATTACTCCCAGCAGCTTCACAGATCCGTGCAAGTTACCCTGGGTTCTTGTGGAAAACCGCTCCTTTCAGACCACATTCCTTCACTGCAGGGTTGTCCTTAAATATCCACAAGCAGACAGCTACCTATCGATTGAATTTGGGGAATCCAACAGGCCTCCCTGGCCTCAAATGAGTCCTTTAATCCCTCATTCAAAGAACTTTAGCAGGTCAGATCAAAGTTTTGTTTCTTGTAACTAAGAAAATGTCCCCATGAGAGACATTTACGCTTTGGTATAAATAAAGTTACACCCATTTCATGCTATGCATGGATAAAAATGGAGAGAGGTTGAGTACCTCTGAGGACCTAAAGATAATCTAGGAAGCAAAAGGTGATGAAAAGGAACTGCTCTTGATTCTCAGTGTTGGCTTTGACCCCTCTAATAGTAAATCAAAAATAAAGGAAGATCCCTTATCCTTGGATAAAGCTTTTTAGTTGATAACACACGTGCATCATCTAATTTGGTCTTTATAAGTAGCTCAGTGATGTAAACATGAACATTGATTCCCATTTTCAAGGAAAGAAAGTAAAACATAAAGATAATGATCACCCAAGGCCACCCTGCTGTTAAACAGTAGAGCTGGGACCTAAGCCCAGGTCTCTAAATTCCAAATCACGGAATCTTTCAACTACACTAATGTGGAAGGAGTTTGTCTACTTTTTCCCAGCAGAGCTTTTAAATCACAGCTGGTACCCTTTAATATGAGACAATTATTTAAAAAATAATTTTCAAGCAGTTTCTTAGATCAACTGAAAACTGAAGAAAAGAAGAATGATAAGCACTCCTTTTATAAATTCATCATTAGATTGCTTAAGTTAATCTCTTGCCCCAAAAGACTGTACCCTATAGAGGATGTGTAAATTGCTATGCCGTGAGCCTGTGTTTGAGAATTTGTTGTTTTAATTCAGGCCCTTGATACAGCAATCGGGTTCTGACAATGAATTAAGGTGAGTTTCCAAACTGGCCCTTGCTGGAGGGAGGAGGGGTTTGATTGAATTATTCTAAATCCTAGGAGACATGCTAATGATATCAGCATTTGTGCTGTTCTGAGTCAACAGGAATCTGCTTTACCCAAGAGTACCTGTGTTGGTGGCCTGAAAGTGGGTTAGAAATTTTTTTTAAGATAAACATTCTTATATTTCCATATTAAACACTATGTAGGTCATCCCCTACCAAAGGGCTCAGTTGATATTGAAACTGAAAAATCAGAATTGTACGTCTTTCTGCTACACAGAGCTGTGGTGGCAGAGCAAGTGGCTGTTTTTGATGCAGGAGGTGGGGTGCAGTGGAGTTGAATGGGAAAAGACAGGAAGGAAAAGCCTGCCAGCCTTAGATCTTCTCTCTGAGAACCAGAGACCTTGGAAGGTAAAACAGGACAAGCATGGGGTCTCCAAGGCAGGGCACTTTGATAGAAAAGGAACCTTCAACCTTCATGAGCAAACATGAACTGCACCCCCAGATCACAGGAGACCTTGGTCACCCCTCTGTCCTTCTCCTCTGGCTAGCTAGGGGACCAGCAGCAGGCCTGCTTTGAGTCTGATGAGGTGTGCATTGAGTTGGGGGTGCTGCTGAGGCAGGAACTGCACATTGTTCAATCAGTTGCATTAGCAATGAGATTTGGAATCTTTGCACCTTCTGTATCTTGTAGCCCTGACATAAAACCTGGGGTGCCCCACCCTAGTTAGGACTCTGGCACTGAGTACACCAGATGGAATCAAAGGATCACCTCCATCCCTGCTGATCAGTTTTTCTATGATCTTGGAACTCCTGCCTGTTTCTATTAAAACATTCCAGTTAGAGAAAAGCCTTTCTGGGAAACCAAGGGAAGTGTGTCATTGTATTTTTACTGAGACATCTGGGGATGCTTTTAAACATACACCTTTAAAGAGTCATACTTCTAAGGCATGAAAAAGAACAAGCAGGTGAAGTGACCTTGACCATGCAACTTCTTTTCCCTGGCCTCAATTTCTTCATCAACTGACAAACTGCTGAACTCCGCAAGGAGATTTGAGCTTGCTGATATCATGACTGGAGGATTCCTTGAGGACACTGTTCTGGTTAAGAAAGCCTGGAATATAAGGATGTTAGAGAGAGAGGCTGGTCAAGATCTTGTGCTGAGGCTAATATACGACCACAGTAAGGGCTCTGCATCCCCCAGCGGGGCTGTCTGATGCCCTGGCAGCAGGGAGTGGGTTTTTCCAACACCAATTCCTGAAGAAGACCTTAGTTCACTACACCTGGTTTACCTTTCGCAAGTAGTACCCGAGACCCAGCTCTCAAAGTGAATGTGTCTAACACTTGTGAGCAGCTCTTGGGGCAGAGCTGGCATGGACACCTCTGAGGGACCATCCCGGTTCCAGAGCTTCCTGCGTAGTTGGCTGAGGCCTTCACTGGGCGTCACAGCCCAACTTCTCACCTTCCCAATCCTACCTCCTTGTCCAGTATTGATCCTGGGAGCCCAGAGGAACCCCAATGGCGGAGATGTGATTGGGGATCAGACAAAAAGGAAGAGGTTGGACTGGATGGCCACTGACGTGGTGATGCTAAGTGTTCACAGCCCCAAGGGCTCTGGGCTGCTCACTAATATGACAGATTCCTTGGCCAGCCCCACTGACCTGCATTTTCAGCAAGCTCCAGGACCATTCACCCAACCACTAAGGGAGAGCTGCTACCTTAGAAAGGAATCCTTGTGGTCTTGATTCCTGCATAGCTACAAGGCAGGTCAGTCCTTTTTAAAAAATATTTTAATTTTATCTTTAAATTTTTATTTATTTATTTTCTTGAGACTGGGATATGAGACTGGCTACTTTTTGTATTTTTGGTAGAGATGGGGTTTCACCATGTTGCCCAGGCTGGTCTTGAACTCCTGGCCTCAAGCAATCCATCTACCTTGGCTTCCCAAAGTGCTGGGATTACAGGCATGAGCCACCATGTCTGGCCGCAAAAGTTCTGAGTCATCTGAGGTCAGTGTGAAATTTGGCTGATGGTCTTCTGGGCATAAAGGAAGAGGGCTGGGATGACACGAGAGCTGTATCTTTCACAGAAACAACTGTCATTTAAGGAAATATCAGCACCCACTGCCACCTCTTCCTGGTCCAGCACTCTGTCCTCACCTCTCAGAGTGAAGTGACCTCCAGGTTTGAATGGTTTTGCTATTCATGCTTCCTGCCAAGCCTGTTACTCCAAACAGATTTTTTTGAAGAGGTAATTTACATAGGTTATATTGAAAAATACAAGGGTCAGAGGTCATTTGCAACTTTCAAGTGCAATTATGCAAGGACGTTGATACCCATCCAAAAAAAAAAGAAAAAAACCTCTAATCGGCTATTAAATATTTATAGGTCATTGTATTATTAATTTATTTCAGCAGGAACTCAGGAAAGCCCCCACATTTTATAGCTGACCTAATCATTTAGAGCTAACCCTGGCCACACAAAATGAGCATGAATCATATCAGGAAATTCTGCAGCAAAAAACTCAAATGTCAGCTTTATAGTTTCTTAATTATTGAGCTGGCTTCCAGCTTTGCCCCCAAACACACTTTCTCTCTGGTCAGTCCTTGCTTCACAAGACATAGCCAGGGCCGCGTGCTGCAGCGAGGCATGAGGCTTTGCACACAGAACTCCCGCACTGGGTAGCCCTGTGGCCTGTGCAAGCTACTTGACCTCTCTGAGCCTCACCTCCCTCACCTGTAAAATAGAACCACTAAACTCTTTCCCTTGCAGGTTTCTTAGGGGGCTTGGATGAGATGAAGGCTCCTAGCATGTAAGAGGGGCCGAAGCCCCTATCCAGCAGGACTGGGCACTCCTGAGTGCACGGCAAACAGTCAGATAAATCCTCCTGTTTGCAGTTTTAGGTGGAATTAAACAAATGCCCACAGCTGGGGCAATGGCAGGGTCCTTACTACCTATTCTGTGAAGAAGAAACAATAAATGACAGGACAAGGAGACAATGCTAAGCACCAAATGAGCAGCAAAGATTAATACTCCAGAATTAATACTGCAGAAGCACATGATCTGGAAGGCCTAGGACAGCTCTCTAGAGCAGCAGCTCTCAGCCTCAGCTGCACAGTAACATCCTCTGAGCAGCCTCAACAAGGTGCCAAGACCCGCGTCCTGCTCTCAGTGACTCTAATGGAATCTCTCTGGGGTACAGCCCGGCATTTGTGTTTCTGGAAGTCTCTCGCTTATTATTCCAGCATGCAGCCAAGTGGGGATCTGCTGTGCTAGAGAGACACAATCTGAAAACAGCACTTACTTACTCTGACATCTGAACAGCACTTGGCTATTTCCAGGCTCTTTCACCTGCATGGCTTCAGAAGACCCAGACTGGTGGGAGAAGGGGAGGAGTTTGGACCAAGACCTGGAGGGTCATGATGTGACAGTGACGTTTCTCTTCCAGAGAGTACTGGGTACTCCTTGGGAGCTGTGGTCACAAAGCTATCAAATTCACCGTTTCACTTATTCCTTAGAGAGAAAAAACCATTGTCCCTCAAAACAGGTAAATAGCCCTCAACAATGGGTGGAAATAGCTCCAAGTCTTCACAGCTCATACCATTTGAGGTGCCCTCGCAAACAAAGGATGCAAAATTACAAATACAAAACCCTTAAGCTTCATTAGCTTTAGGATAGATCAGCCGGTGATAGGGGGTCACAGCGTTTTGCCCCTCTAAGGGGTAGGTAATGTGCCCGAGGTCCCACGGTCAGTACCAGGTAGGACTGGCACTGGAGTCCAGGTCTAACTCTGTAATCTCTTCAGGGCTACTGGGAACCCCAGTATCAGTCCTATCAGAATCACTAAAATGTTTTTATTTGAATGCTGGTCCCACAGTAGAAGTTAAACTTGTCTGAGCCCTGATCAACTGTTCGTCTCCATCTGTAGATACTATCCCATAAGTGCTTCCCAGCAAGGGGGTCAGGAAAACCTCTACCGCCAAGGCCCCCGGGCAAAGTGCCAAGGACTGCAAGGGGAAATCTCAGGTTGTGGCTCCAGCCAAACGAAGGATGTTTATGGGCTGGACCTGCCAGAACATTTTCTGGGATTTAAAAACTGAAAGCTGGAGCTAAGTCCCTTTAGGGAGGCAGAAAGCCAGTGCAGAAGCTGCTGCTGGCAGAAGGGAGCCTGGGGCCGTGAGGAGCTCTCCTGGGGCTGGCAGAGAGGGAGAGAGACAAGCCCAGGGATGGGATGGGGTAGGGGAAGAGCCAGGGGCCACCGCGATCCTGGGAACACAGGCCAACCCCAGTGGTGGGGAGAGAAGAATCAGTGTCCGACCACCTCCACTCAGCCTGTTGGCCTTAAATGTTCTTTCATCCTTGCAGAGGGGAGGTACCTGCTCAGAGTCCAGGGATCAGGGTTCAGCTGAAGGCTCACACTTCCACGCCCTCACCCTGACTTTAGACTAGACTGTGTCTCTTTTGGCCCTGGTTTTTCATCTGAAAAATGAGGAGATAATTATAGCTTCCTTGCATGGTTGCAATGACCAGACAGGAAGTATGCAAGGGATCAGGCATGGATTAAGACCTCAGTGAACCACAGCTACACTTGTGACGCTCGCTTTTTGGAAGATATTGTTTATTTTGAATGAATGAAGAGTAACATTGCTTACTCTCACAGTGAAATAGACACAGAGAACCTCAGAGCAGAAATGGGGACCTTGCCACTCCCAGAATCACTGCAGCCTCTAGAACTTAGTGGCCTGCAGATGGTCAGCAGTGGAGAAAGCCTGGAGGATTGGCTGGGCTCAGAACTCCAGAGAGCCCATGGTTGAGGATGACTCTGCTAACTGAAGGCCTGCCTACTGGCAACCTCCAATAGCCCATGAGCCTCCGGCTAGGAACACTGGCCGTGGTGGGCTAGGTCAGAAATGCATGGCTCCCGTGCTGAGCCACAGTAGACAAGTCACCATGAGGCTTTAGAAAACCTTTTCTGCTGTTAAAAGGAGAGGATTCTTTTTGGCATCTCATTATAGGCTGTACTGATGAGAGGTGCCGAAGCGAGCCGGGCGGGCTGGCGTCCAGATCTGGCTCTGCTGTCGGCCAAGTGTGTGACCTGGAGATGACATTTTCCCTGATGAGGTCCAAGAGGACTCATTAGCCAAATGGAGGTGTGGCCTGGATGACCTCCAAGCTGCTCATGCACTTTATTGCACCTATTGCAATAGTCCATGAAAATACATCTAATAAACTAATTTTGGCTCTATTATCAAACAATAAATACAGTCAATGAATAAACGAATCAATCAACCAGGCATTTAAAGAGGACCCATTAAGGGTTTAGTGTGGTTCTAAACACTTGGGGGCATTCAAGAGAAACTTTGATGACAGTTAACTCTCAGCCTCAAGAACCTGCAGTACAGCTGACATCCAATGTCTCTCCCACTGCAGTGGCTTCTACCACTTCTATCACCCATGTCTTTGTTTATAACTCTCTCATGCACACCCACCTTGGTCTCTAAATGCCATTTTCCCGTAAAAGAAACCAGTGCTGCTTGGAAAAATGGCTGATTCCAGGACTGGGGCAGGAAAGGACAAGATTGACCTGGATCATCTTGTAATGCCAGAAAGTAAGGAAGTTCTCAGAGAATGCTGGGGACATGTTCAAAGGACTCAGGAGACAGAAGCCAGCTTGAAAGGGCTCCCACTGACCAAATATGGGACAATTTGATTAAACAAGTCATGACCGTAATATATTTTAAGCCATTAAAATAATAAGATTTCTCAAGTCTATGCCTGCATAAATACACAGCCACTACTGGAAAAGCAGTCATGTGTAGTCTGTGCATCCCGCTCAGCTGCGGAAGATGGGCCCTGGGCATGGAACATTTCCCTACAGGAAGATAAAGAGCCTGCGTAGCCTGTGCTGGGCTTATCACCTGGGCAGGGATATCATTCCCTGTTAACGAATTCCATGTGGTCTCCTGTGTTCTGCTTAAGTGTGTAGGCTGATGGCCGTCAGACACATCCCCAGCTTTTCATATTTCAGACCTTGCATGGGGAGAGTCTGGGGGTCCATGAAGAGGGATGTGTGTGATCACACTGCCTACATCCCCTGTGGAATGGACACCGGCCATGGGGTCCAGCACAATGCAAGGGGCTATATCTTGGGTGCACCCTATCTCTCCCCTGGCTGCAAGTCATGGCTGGGCCATTCGAACCAGGTGTGCATGCTGTCAGTTCTCAGAGACCTCAAATCATGTCTGGTGTCTTCCCTGGGTGATACTTACCCACCTTTTGACGTCGGCCGTATGCATGTTATATTCTATTTTGCAGCCCAGCCTGACGACCTAGTGAACAGGAAAATACCCTCAGATATACAGTGGTGGGAAAGCTCCTTCTTACAGTCAATTGCCAACTAATAAATGTTGAACAATGGAGTTAAAAAAAAAAAGAACAATGGAGTTTTTTATCAGCATTTTGAAACCATCATGGTAATAATTAATTCAGGCAAAGAATCAGCAATTTTGCTAAAATGGTGGGGTGAAATTTTGATGAAGGCTATGACAATAATTACAAAAGAAAAATTGGTAAATTTAACAGATGAGAAACTTTCACCAAATAATCAGAGTTAATATCACCAATAATGGGACAAGCTGACATCAGGCGCTGATACATTAAGAAGGATAATGAATTTAGTCACTGTATAATGTTATGGCAGACAGACACTTAAGGTGGTCCTCATGATCCCACCACCTGGTGTTCTCTTTTGAGATGGAGTCTTGCTGTATCGCCCAGCCTGGAGTGCAGAGGCATGATCTCAGCTCACTGCAACCTCTGCCTCCCGGGCTCAAGTGATCTTCCTGCCTCAGCCTCCCAAGTAGCTGGGATTATAGGCACCCACCACCATTCCAGTTAATTTTTGTATTTTTAGTAGTGATGGGGTTTCACCATATTGGCCAGGCTAGTCTCAGATTCCTCACCTCAAGTGATCCGCCCACCTTGACTTTCCAAAGTGCTGGGATTACAGGCGTGGGCCACCACGCCTAGCCCACCTGGTGTTCTTGACTTGTGTGACACCCTTCCCTTGAGAGTAGGAGAGACCTGTGACTTTCTTCTAATCAATAGAGTATGGCAAAGGTGACTGGAGTCTGCAGTTATGTGCACATGATTACATGATTGTGTTATGGAAGACTGTAGCCTCTTCCTGCTGGAGTCTCTTACTCTGTGGCTGGTTTTGAAGAGTCAAGCTTCCATGCTGTGGGTTGCCTGTGGTGGGAAGCCCTGAGAGTGACCTCTAGGAGCTGAAAGCAACCTCCAGCAGAAAACCCACAAGGAGCTGAAGCCCTCAGTCCTACAGCTGCAAGGACTGAACTCTGCCAAGACAGGCAGATTCTTACCCAGGTAAGCCTCAGATGAGGCCATAACCTAGACCCACCCTTGATTACAGCCTTGTGCAACACTGTACAAAGAACCCAGCTAAGCCATACCCAGACTATGGGATAATCCCACGGAAACTATGGGATCATAAATGTTGTCTTGAGCTGCTAGGTTTGTGGTCATCTTTAATGCAGTAATGGAAAATGAGAGTGAATGTGTTCTGTAACAGAATGTCCTCACTTACAGAAGATGCATCCTGAAGTATGTAGGGAATCGTCACACCTACAACTCTGAAAATGGTCAGCAAAAAATAAATAAAATAACATAAAACTATATATGTTCACAGAGAGAAAGAGAGATTATGTGGCAAAATGTGAACATTTTGTGACTCTACATAAAGGATATATAGGAGTAATTACTGCAGTTTTTCTATAAGTTTGAGATTTTTCTAAGTAACAAGTTTTTAAAAAAGAAAGGCTCTGCCCTGATCACATAACAACCTATTGTCCTGAACACCCTCACATTCTCAGACCAGTCCCTATTCCACTGTGTTGGAAGGAGTAGACCGAGGAATCCACAACTTCTGATTTTTGGTGTCTTCCCAACTATGCCTTCCCTCAGCCTGACCTTGGGGGTAACTGACACAATCATCATCTCGTTGGCTGACATTTTGTATGTGCTGTTTCTTTTGGTTTTGGAAACATGTGCCTTTGATTTTATCATTTCCTTCCGTTTCTTGCAAGTAAGAGGTAAATTAATCTTATGGCTGATATCCTGCGTTCTGGCATTTGAGCTTGAGCTTGCGCTTGACTGTCCATGCTACTATTATTTATTTGTGTTTAAGGGTTGTAGGTTGGAAAGTTCATCCGAGGCATTTTAGTGAAACTAGAGCACCCCGTTATTTGCAGTGTCCGCAAGAGAAGGAAGCCAGTGACTTCATCACATTTAAATGCACAATTTCTGTAAAGAGTCAGCTGGGTTTTGGAAGAAATGGGCTACTTGATGCGATGGCTCATAATTGTGGTGAAGGTTTAGATTACCTATTGGTTCGGGTACCCCAGGGCACTTGGTCTGAATGGTCCCCAGACCCTAATCAGATATTATGCAAATTTTGCTCTTGAAAACTTGGTCTGGGCAAATATTTTTTGAGTAAGATCTCAAAAGCATAGTCAACAAAAGCAAAAATAGACAAATGGGATAATAGCAAGCTATAAATCTTCTGCACAGCAAAGGAAGCCATCAGGAGAGAGAAGCAACAACTCACGGAATGGGAGAAAACATTTGCAAGCTACCCATCCTATAAAGGGTTAATCACCAGACTATGTAAGGAACTGAAACAACTCGATAGTAAAAGAATAATAATAATCAAATTTTAAAATTAGCAATGAGCCAGGTGCGGCGGCTCACTCCTGTAATTCCAGCACTTTGGGAGGCCGAGGTGGGTGGATCACGAGGTCAGGAGTTCGAGACCAGCCTGGCCAGTATGGTGAAACCCTGTCTCTACTAAAAATACAAAAATTAGCCTGGCATGGTGGCATGCACCTGTAGTCCCAGCTACTTGGGAGACTGAGGCAGAAAAATTGCTTGAACCTGGGAGGTGGAGGTTGCAGTGAGCCAAGATCGCGCCATTGAACTCCAGCCTGGGCAACAAAGACTCTGTCTCAAAAAAAAAAAAAAAAAAAGCAAATGACTTGAAAAGGCATTCCTCAAAAGAAGACATACAAAGGGGCAACAGGCATATGAAAAAATGCTCAACATCACTAATCATTAGGGAAATGCAAATCAAAAGCACAATGAGATATCACCTCACCTTGGTTAAAATGGCTACTCTCAAAAGACAAAAAAATAACAGATGCTGACGAAGATATGAAGAAGGGGGAATGTTTGTGCACTGTTGATAGAATGAACATTTGCACACCAAATGGCCAGGACCATGTGCGTAAATAAGCTTCCTGAGATTACCTGAGCCCTGGTGTGTCCATCTATGAGGAGGCCTCTTTCCTGAAGAGAGAGTGGAGACTGAAGTGTCTGTGCTGCTCCAGGTGATACAGACAGAGCCTGGCAGGGCAGCACTGGCTGCCTCCCCCACCTTTCTCCTGTGCACCATGCTGACTCAGCCGCAGATCTGCAGCCAGGACACTGGGCCCTTGGGAGTCTCTGAGAAGAAGTCATTGGTCTTCCAGCTCATTATGAGCCAATGGCAGGTGTGCTTGTCTCGTGGAAATAATTCCTTTATTCCCAATGCTCCAGTTTCTGATAGCTTTACCACATGGATGGGTGTTCCTTTCTTTTCCTGGACAGACGATGGCATCGTAGCACTTCCACAGCATACAAAGCACCCGCAGCATCTTCCCTTGTTTGACTGAATCAAACATGCTGGAAGAGTCTGAGGTTCGGGGTTTTGCTTTTCGAGTCCTGGATGAAACAGATGAACGCCATAATCTCTGTATTTCCTAAAAGGGAGACATGAAAATCTTGCATTTATACTAAAAACTGTTCCCATCTCATTGAAATTCAGGCTTGAACTATCCACCCTGAACACGTCCAGAAGCCCTTTCTCTAATTCTGGAAGCAGCGATCTCGGGAGAGAAGTTTTCCATCTGTCTCCTTATGATGCTAAGCTGTTAGTGCAGTTCATTATTTATTACATCTCCTGCTTTATGTTAAGCTGTGATTTTCCTTTTTGCCATGTATTAAGAATTCAGTCGGGATAGTATAAAAATAGGGTTGTTACCCGCTTCTCCAGACTGACGTTTTGAACAGCATATTTTTAGGGGTAGGGGAGGTGGTTATAATTATTTCCAAACGACTTTCATTCTTATCCAGTACTTAATATTGACTCTGGCTATTCACAATAATGTTGTTTCTTATCAGACACATGTGCAGCGTGTGTGGCCGGAGTGGCAGTAAAGAGATTCCGAGGCCCTGCATGTGTGTGTAAAGCTGGTGGACATTTGCTCCCATAGGCAGAGAGATGGCATGGGAGAATGTCAGCACATCAAGGCACAGCGTCTCACGATCACAGCAAATCCACAGTCTCCGAATAGGCAGTTTGTGGCATGTGCTTTTAAAATACAAACATACTAACAGACACAATAACTGGCATTCCAAACATCTCCTGGTCCTTCAGGGGAGACAGTGCCAAGGCAGTGATGCATTCATCAGAACTAAGCTGCCCAGGCTCATGTGGGGAAGGGAGCTATGCTTCAGACTCTAACTCCCTCTCTTCCGTAAGGGTTCAGTTCCCGCCTCTCAGCCCCTGGCCCTGTGCTGGCTAATGCACAGGAGGCAATCCTGGCCTGCCAGCCTCGAGGGACATAGCTGAGTGCACCGCCATGGGGCAGGAAGGCAGTCCTGTACACGACAGCCCTACGAGGGACAGAAGGAGGAAGGCACTGACACCGTGGCACCCTCATTCCCCTAGTTCCGTTGTTATTGTCCATTCTCTTCTTGGCAACCCCTGGCCCCTCATGTCCTGCTCACAGAGGCTCAGGGGTGGTGAAATTGCCTCAAGGGATGGTTATTTTATTGCAACAGAGTCAGATCATTTTCCACTCAGCGTCTTATTTGTAGAAATATCCTATTAGACACAGAAAGGAAAAGATCAGTATCTTTTACACCATAATTAAAATATCACTTTTCTCAATGAAACATTATCTAGATTATCCCACAAAACAGTGTTGCTTACAACAGTGACTCTAAATGTGATGCTGCCAACTAGAACACGCTAGAAAATGTTAGTTACTGCAGCATCTCCCACAGTTGTTCTTTTGATGTACTGGCTTGGAATAAACAGACTTATCTTTCCTGTCATACAACACTGTCTTTAATTTAATGGAGATGTTATTAAGATAAAATTTCTATTCAATTCCATATTGTACCGTATTAACACACACAATTAGCAATGCTTTATCAGTTATGAAGAAAGATGATGACTGCTTTTAAGCTAAATTACCTTTATCATGGTAGCACATGAAAGAATTGCCAAATATTTATCCGAGTGTATGTTAATTCTTATTTAATTTTAACGCTACTTTTATCAACCAAATTAACCAATGAATGTTATTAAAGGGAATGTATTATAGAAGAGAGCTTCCAATACTCCATTCCATCTGTTTTTATTTATGTAATTTCAATGGTTTCTTTTTCTCTTTCATTTCATTTCTAATTAAAAGGAACACGTGGAAAATTGAACAGTTGGGCTTAATTTTAGCAGCATTTGGAATAATTCGAAATGCTGTTTCTTGTTAATATAAGGATTGTCCGTGCTGTGATTGCAGGCCTTGCGTCTGTGCATCTGAAATCCCCCCACAAGACATCTTACTCAGTAAATCTCATGGGGTCAGGGGGGCATTGTAACATGAAAAAATCATCTCACTTTGGTGATTTTACACTTAGGGAGGCCAAGCAATTCCCTTTTACAGTTTTAGAAATGCAATTTTTAGTACAAAGAGGTAGAATGTGACAGTAAGACGCATCTTAAATTCAGGTTGGAGCATTCTTCTCAGCAATATATAAACCTTGCTTCCCTTGGCCCTGGAATCACCCAGGAACTTGTAATGTGTATTCTAGTTGTGGATGGCACATACAGATGAGGGAGACTGAAATAAAGGAAAACTCTCCTCCTTGACTATGACTTTTTTTGACTTAAACCTTCTTGACCTTTTTTTCTCCCAAGGTGAGTTATCAAGTGTAGTAGCAATGTCCTTGGGAATTAATATACCCTCAGGTAACAATCTGCAATCAAAAGGGACATACTTATTCTGTCTTAGAGCGTGTTCAAATTTGAATTACGGTAGTTTTGGTTTTTTGTTTTTGAGACAGGGTCTCACTCTGTCACCCAGGCTGGAATGCAGTGGCACAGTCATGGCTCGCTGCAGCCTTGACCTCCCAGGCTCAAGCACTCCTCCTGCCTCAGCCCCCCGAGTAGCTAGGGCAACCGGCATGCAGCCACCATGCCTGCCTAATTTTTAAGTTTTTTATAGACATGGAGTCCCACTATGTTGCCCAAGCTGGTCTAGAATCCTGGCCTCAAGCGATCCTCTCCCCTCAGCCTCCCAAAGTGCTGCAATTACAGGCATGAGTGATGGCACCCCAGCCAGCGCTAGGTTTCTTATTTGCTCTTTGGAAACCTACACGAAGACAGAACTTATTCCCCCTTTCATTACTGTTAGGAAGGAAACCACAGTGACCAAGCAACTGGAGAGATGCCTTTAGGTGCAGTGCATGAGCAGATGGCTTTGAAGGCCCTTGGCAATGTGGGTGGCATAGCTGGTGTCCCTCCAGCCACTTCACATGTGCCCCACTCTCCAAACATAGAGCCAGCCTAGTTTGGCCATCTCAGACACCTCTTCACATCGATCTGATGATAAGTGTGCAAAACATAAAGACACCAGCCTATGAGCTTGGCAGGCCCTCACATCGGCCCAGTCTGGCCAGATCTCACACTGTCACATCCTTCTGTAAGAGCCATGCTCAGGAGGATTGTGGTGAAAGCGCGTTGTGGTTTAGTTAACAGTGAATTGAGTGGTTTGCATTTCCTGTCATCCACATTTCACGTGCTACGGTTGAAAGCTGCAGAGCAGGACATGTGGAGCCTCCCAGTCTTCAGACACTTACTTGATGTGCGACCTTGAGCAACTGGTCTCTCTAAGCCTCCGTTCCTTGTCTGTAAAATGGAGTGAATACCTGTTTAATCTATAAAGTGCAGTAAATTACACAAATTCTCCTTACGCTTGGGACCTTTTAAAGAGAGCAAAAATAACACAAAATTGTTTTTAAATAGCTGAAAACGTGACACCATGCAAACTATCATTATCATTATGATTTTAATTGAAATCTGAGTCATTTTTAATTTCTTCTAAGCCAGAACAAAAAATCTGAACGCTTGACTGAAAAAATAGATTGGAAAATGTCTGTGGCTGGCTGATAGGAAACTATTTCCAATTCCAGAAATACCGAAATCCGAAAATCTAGCTCTGGTTTGGATACTAAGGGCATTTATAATCATATAAACTTGAAAACAGTCAAGGGGTGTTTTATCAAGTTGGAAACAATAGTTCGAATTTAGTACAAATGTGTCTGTCTTCAAATAGCAACTTGCTCATCATACTGGTAGTGTCATTATTACTACTAAGCGATGATAGCCATCTGAAAGCTGGGTTAGAATGGACAGGCTTACGAAATTTTATAGCAGCCCTAAATGACAATCTAATGCATCCAAAGCCTCTCTATCCCTTACTTAAACCAGCACTTCACAGCTATGGAAGACTCATAAAATTCCGAGCCTGGCAATTTATACTTAATCTCTCTAAAGAGCATGTGTTCAGGGCAGCCCCCCACTCTGTGAGATGGCATTTGAGCACCAACACCTCTGCTATATAAAATGCCTTATCAGTAGTAAATATATTAATTTGACCCCAAGGGAGAGAAGGTGAGAGCAAATCAGCCGCAGCAAGCCATTTACATTCTTTATTTCTGCAGATGAATTCTCCAGCTATTTTCATCTTGTAATCAGGCACTTGCCAAATACACAAGAATTTCATTTTCTATCTCCACAGCATATGTGTCTCCTTACTTTGATATGTCCTGTTTTTAGGAAGTAGAGATGTTTTAAAATTATATTTCAAACAGGAAAAAAATCAGTCTCCACATAATTAGTGAATGTAACCAGATTATTTGCAATCAACATATACTTAATGCCTTATTACCCTAATGCAAGTTATTGTAAGTGATGTTAAAATTGGCAGAAAGAAGTTATGCTAAGTGATGATAAAATTGGTATTATTAAGTGATGAAAACCTTTTACCTTCCGCTGGGTTTTTTTTCCCCATCTCTAATCTACCCAAATTCATCTTTAATGAGAAAACCTAGAGGACACATTTATGGCACTTAGGCCAATGAGGAAAATACATCAGCTTTTACCCGCAGCCAGAACACGCATGCCAACCTCCAACCTCAGAGAGCAGAGGCAAGATGGACAGTTGGAAAAGCTCTCATCCTATTGTTCATAAGCTTTATATGCTCTTGCCCATTGGTGCATTCCTCTTTGTTCCTAATCTATGATTTTCTTCTTGACCTGTGACTCCCAGGCTTTGTGTAAGAAAAGAAATCAGAAACAAAATGATCATCCTCCAGGCAGAAGAAAAATGAATAGAAAGGTATCTTCCGTTGGCCAGGTGCAGTGGCTCATGCCTGTAATCCCAGCACTTTGGGAAGCTGAGGTGGGCGGATCACCTGAGGTCAGGAGTTCCAGACCAGCCTGGCCAACATGGGAAAACCCTGTCTCTACTAAAAATACAAAAAAATTAGCTGGGAGTGGTGGCGCATGCTTATAATCCCAGCTACTCAGGAGGCTGAGGCATGAGAATCCTTTGAATGTAGGAGGTGGAGGTTGCAATGAGCCAAGGTAGCACCACTGCACTCCAGCCTGGGGGATAGAGTGAGACTCTGTCTCCAAAAAATAAAATAAAATAAAGAAAAGGAAAACGAAGAAAAGAGAAAAGAAAAAAAAGAAAGGTATGTGCCATGTAGATGAGGGAGGTCCTTGGAGCCGGGAGGGTGGGCTTCTTAGCCTCGGTGCTAGGAACTAGGAATGGGTAACAACTGAAAAATCACTCTCCTTTTGCAAGTAGCACATCACCCACTCGCACTTGGCTGATACTTGTGGGACTCCTTGGATCTTTTTAGGAACATGTCTTTGATAACCTGAAGGGAGGAAAAAAATAAACATGAATTTCTGAGTTGGCTATAACTAACTCCAGCTTTCCTGCTAAAAGCTCTAGTGACATCTTCATGTCAGTGTGAGTGAGGTTGATGAGGCAGATGGTAACCTGTTTTCAGAGGTGAATAAACAGCAAGTCACTAGAGAAGGGCGTGGGGGTCTTTGGCCTGCAGTTCCTAGGTCATAATGCTCTTGAAAGAAAAGAAGCCTGTGTTCCCATTCCTCTCACCCCCTGCCCCAGAATATAAGCTCTGTGCAGGTGGGCAATTTGGCTTGTTCATTCCACCACTTTCTCCTCAGCACCTAGGACAGGGCCTGAAGAAGCTCCATACACACTTGGATGAGGACACACTTGATGATGACCATCACCCAGGTTTGAGAAGAGGAACTGAACGTGTTATTGCTCCCTTACTTCCAAACCTTCTCATCTTTCCAGATCCTCCCTTTCTGCCTCAATTTCCTCTCTCTTTCCAGAGGCTGGCATTTGGAAGCCCTGGGTCATTTTGATTCTTCCTCCACTGCTCATTGCTCACCACATTCCTTTCATTGGCAAATCATTTCTTTCTGATCTACAGTGTCCTTTGGATTCCCTCCACCAGGTACAGGGCTGGACCCTCTTGCCTGGGCAGCTACCACAGCCTCCTTTCTGATCCCGCTGCCTCCGCAGTGCATCCTACAGTCTAGGGCCAGGTCGGTCTTCTTCAAGGACATCTGCGGGCATTGTCTATGTGCTCAGGAGCTTGCAGAGGCTTCCCACTGACCCAGGCATGGAGCGCAGTTGCCTCGTGCAGGCATGTAAGGCCCCCATGATGGGGCCCAAAGCCACTTTCTTGGCCTTGCCCTCTCTGATTACATGACATTTTGATGGGGTTTCTTTGATGCTGGGTACATTTTGATGTGACTGTTTTAAGATGTAGGTTTTAGATTGTTCCAGTATGGTGAGGCCTAGAGATCAGGAGATGACAGCGGTTGAAAAGATAGTTTGTTACCCACAGTTCCTGAGAAGTGATGACAGGCCATGCCATGCAGGGCCACGTGGGAAGTGCCAGCGGCTGTCAGGAGGTAGAGCGAATGAGGGGGAAACATGGGTGAGAGCTTTTATTGTGGTTTCTGCAGGAAGGAAAGAACAAGGCAGGGTAGGCAGGCTTAGGATTGGCTGGTTTGAATAATTTCAGCGGGCTCTGGGGTGTACAGGCCTTCCCAGGTTGTCTGGTACTTGGCCTTGGGTGATTATAGCAGGTGGAGAGTGTGAGAGCTTGATGAGAGAAACAGTTGGGGTGTAGGCTCTGAGTGAGTTAGCTTTTGTATGAAAGCCTACTGACATAGTAAAGGCAAGTCACTTACTATCTCTAGGATTTGGCCGGCCCTGGAAGGGGCAGTCTCTCCAGAGTCAAGCAGGACCCCAAGATGTCAAAGCACCAGGAAATATGGACAAGAAAAAGCATGATTAATACAATGGTCTTAAAACCCCCTCAAATTATTAGACTGTTAAATAACCCCTAAAATAGTCTCACCCCATCCCTGGGCTTCCCCCACTCGAAGACTCACTCCAATGCAGATGCTCTCCACACTCCTACCTCCAGATCCAGACTCACTCTTAATTTGCTAGAAAATTCTCAACAATGATGGGAAATTAGACTTGAGCTTTTCACGTTTGCTCTCTAGGGAACTGCTGATCCTTAAATTTAGATGTACCCCACGCCTCAGTCTCAGCACGGAAGGCTACTTCTGTGTCTGAAAGCCTGTTGTGGTCCATTTCCTTTACAATTGGCTATTAAGAATCCAAACCAGTCATCTGTTCAGCTAGGCATTTGCCATTTGCCAATTCATAACGCTTAAAATAGTCATCTCAAACTATTTTGTTAATTTTTAATAGGCTCTGTCTGTGCAACTGGATGCTGATCCCTGAGAGCAGCCCCTCTGCTCAGCCTCCCAATTACTGAAGAACTTGGCCAAGCCCCTAAAGGCTTTTTTTTCCATCTCATAGACTTTTATTCCAGCTTTAGGATAACATAAATTCCACCTGATTACTCACTTCCCTGTTTGTCCACACTTAGTCATTAATTAGTTTTATTAAAAATGGTGGCTGACTCAACTTGCCATTATATGTAAAAGCAGTTAACCCTCAGTATTTGTTGGAGAAGGACTCTCTTTTGAAAATCATTTTATTTCACATTTCTTCCCAGAAAACATATGTGGGTAATGAACACAGATATTGAGATGAGAATAGGAGACTGTCATTTATTATATATTTCTCAACATCTTTCTTTAAAAGAAATACATTATTATCTACTTAATCTACTGAGAATTATTTACTGTACTGTAGCAACTTTGAAAAACACTATGTGTATATATAATAGGTTAAGAATAACTGTTAAAAACTACAATCAAAGTCTATCCCCTAATCTGACAATAAATGAAATAGTAGATGTAAGAAAAAATGCTTTTATGATTAAATTTTTCTCCTCCAAATTTCTTTTGTGCTAGAGGATTGGGAAAAAGCTCTCAAAGAATAATTTTGTTGTCTGCTATTCATTATGGCAGTGTTTAGTACTCTAGACTTTTTATCTATGCCTAGATGCATATATAAGAATAAAGGACATCCAACTTTGAGTGGTTAATTGCACGTGAAGTAGTTAATCCCATAGGACATAATCATTTGCAAAACTTGTAGGATCAGCTAATGCCAAATTTGCCCGTTAGTGAAGATGATTAACATGGGGACAAGCTTGCCTGAGTGGGTGATAATAACAATTTTGGACACTGTGCTGGCTAAATATTTTTATGTAGATTTTCTCATTCAATCTTTAGAATACGCCTAGGAGGCAGATACTCTGATGTTTTCCATTTGGTCAATGAGAAAACTGAGCAGAGGCTTAGGGAGCTGGGTCCCTGACTCTGCCTTGGGCTCAGGCTGCTCTCTGCTGGGTCACCTTCCTGACCACACTGAGGGCCGGTGGATTGGTCCATTCTTAAATACCTAAGAATGGGTAATTTATAAAGAAATACCATTCTTTATAATTACCTAAGACTGGGTAATTAATAAAGAAAAGAGGTTTAAGTGGCTCACCATTCTGCAGGCTGCACAGGAAGCATGGTGGCATCTGCTCAGCTTCTGGGGATGCCTCAGGAAACTTACAATCATGACAGAAGGCGAAGGGAAGCTGGCACTTCACATGGCCAGAGCAGGAGGAAGAGGGAGGAAGGAGGTGCCACATACTTTTAAATGACCAGTTCTCATGAGAACTCACTATCATGATGACAGCACCAAGGTGGGGGATGGTGTTAAACCATGAGAAACCACCCCCTGATCCAATCACCTCCCACCAGGCCCCACCTCCACACTAGGGATTACATTTCAACTTGCGATCTTGGTGGGTACACAGATCCAAACCTTATCAGCTGGCCACCACTTTTCTCACAGTGGCCAGCTTACCATCACAATATGTACTTGAAGGAAATAAAATGATCACAACATGCCCTGGACATTTGAGGACTATGTCTTGGTGACCATTGGGGCCAGGAACTGCTGAACTTCGATTGTCTTCATGAAGACTGTAAGCTCCCTGGGGGCAGGATCCGTGTGAACCTCGCTTCATTAGTCCCTCCAGACCCAGTCTAGCGCCAGGCACATGGTAGAGCCCCACTGAGGAGAACCTCATGGACAGAGTTCCTGCCTAGGGGGTCACCTTGGGAGTCAGGCACCTGGTTTTGACTCTTGCCTCTGCTCTTCGCTGTGTGACATTAGGCAAGTCGCCTCACCTCTTTGAGTCTCAGCTTTCTCATCTCTAGATATGAAGATGAAATCTGCTTCCTGGTGTGATTGCTAAAACAAGTGAGAAAATTATTGTGAAAGTGTTTTGTAAACTGTAATTAATACAAATATAAGGAATTAGGTGAGATCTAGTTGCCTTGCAAGGCACTGATGGTGAGGCCCAGGGACCTCCAGCCGCCGGCTCTCCAGGCAGCCTACCCGTCCCAGAGATCCCAGTGCCGGAGTCCATATTGGGCAGGTTCCCTTGGAATGCTGAGAAAAAAGATGAATATACTTTGTAATGCCATAGGCACTTCAGGTCAAAACCCCACACAGCTGAGTCCCTCTGCTGGCCCTGCTCCCAGGTGGAAGAAGGGTGATCTCTGATACTCACCATCACTCACCGTGTGCTGGCCATGTCCCATCACCAATAAGGCAAGCAGAATAGCCTCATTCACTGGGTGACCGGCTGAGACCACAGCCTGGAGGGTGGGCACAGGCCGCGGAGCAGGGCAGAGGCCACGACAGGCTGCCTTCCAGGGTTGCTGTCCAGCTCCAGAGCCGCCACCCGACCAAGGGGCTGCACTGACAGGCTCTCCTCTGAGAGCCTGAGGAGTTTTGAGGCTAGAATCTGTCTATCCCGCTCACTGGGGCCCAGTCCCATCTGGGAGACAGCGCCACAGAAGCTGCTGGCTCACTAAAAATTAAATCTTCCTCTGGCTAAGTCCGGGCATAGACTGAAAGGACCGCCTTTGCTGACTGCTTGTGAGGAGGTGCGACCGTACCTGGCCAGGTCCTGAGTTGCTGAGCCTCTTGAGGGGTGGGTGAGGGCAAATGGGGGTGCCCCAGGCAGAGTGGGGAGGACAGGGGGGAGAAGGGCTGAGCTCTGCCGAAGGCAAATTTGCAGGAAAAGGGTTTTAGTTTCTTTTTTTATTAAGGTGAGATACACGTAAGATTAAACACTTAAAATTATACAAGGCAACTCAGGAGCATTTAGTATCTCCCCAGAGGCACGCAGCCATCACCTCTTTCCAGTCTTAAAACATATCTATCACTGCTAAAGGAGAGCCTGTGGGGATTTTGGAGCTGTGAGCCGGACCGTCTCCACCAGGTAAGTCCTCAGGGCGCTTCATGCTCCTTTTGTGTAAATGGATTTCAGGGGAGAGCCTGGGGGAGTCCACATCTGACTCCTTCAGGATGGGCAACACTGAGGCCAAAGGCTGGTGGGACCTACAGTCAGTCTGGGGGTGGCAGGAGTCAGCAGGAGGCAACTGAAAAGGGGAAGTTTGTGAAGCCACCTTTACCCCAACTCCAAGGACAGAGGAGCCCCAGCTGACCTCTGGGATATATAAGCAATTTATGAGTCTAAAACGCAGCTTCCCAAGCTCAGCACAGAAATTTCTAGTACATAAAATGCCTTCCTCCGAGCTGTACCCATTTTGCCTTGCATTCCAGAAGCAACTGTGCTTCAGACAGCTGCTGTAAATTGTCCATGAAGCAAGGCTGTTCTCCTATTGGCTCTGTGATCATCTCCAAGGCGGCTTCCCATCTCTCACTGTTTCTGCCTTGGGCTGATAATGGTGCAAAGCAGGCGAGGAAGGGAGAGGACGGGGAATAAGGGCCTGAGCTCCCTGCTGGCCTTGCGAGCAGCAGCCTCCCAGGAGCAGGCCGCATCCAGCTACGCAGAGCCACAGCCAGGCCCAGGCACAAGCTGCGCCCCTCCCCCAGGCTCTGCTCCCTGCACCCCAACCTCTCCTCTTGTCTGAGTCAGAGCCACATTTTTTATTTCCCTCTGGTGCATTTCTGGTATTTCTTAGTTGTTTTACCGAAAAGCCACTTTGAAGAACATCTCTATTCTTTAAAGCGAGGTGTACCTACGTACTCTTGAGCTAAGATTTTATTTTATTGAGGATTTCCTTATATTGTGATTATTTAATGGACAATCTGCCCTGCTGGGAATGGCAGCAAATAAAACTATTGACAGGAAAAAAAAAAAAAAAAGATGCACTTTCTGAGACGCATTTGGCAAAGTAAATCCAGCTTCTTACAAGAAAAGAATGTAATGAATTTTTCTCTATTTTTAGTCACACATAAATCCCTTTAATAGGTTCGAGCTCAAAACTCCATATTTGTCTTGGCCTGAAGTTCAATTTACAGGGTAAGTTTAAAAGACAGTGCGCTTGTCTGGCTCTGTGTGTCGAGTCCCCCAGTGGGCAGAGAGGCCTACAGGATCCAGGGTGTCACAGCCACCCTGCAACTGGGGCCCTCAGACATGTCCAGGGATAGAAAGGAAAGGCCCTCCTCTCGGCTTTTCTGGGAGGAGATCAGATGGGAATAAAATGCCCACCGTGGGCCTGGGAACAGCAGTTGTCATATCCTAGTCCAGAGAGATGGGAGGGGACACTTTTGAAGTCCACCCTTAGGGAATTTAAATGAAGGCCCAGTTGGAAGGGGGTGGATTCACTACGCTGAAATGAAAGATGGAGGAAAAAAAAGTGTTGCAGTGGCTGGGTGCAGTGGCTCATGCCTGTAATCCCAGCACTTTGGGAGGCCAAGGCGGATAGATCAGGAGGTTGGGAGTTGGAGACCAGCCTGACCAACAGGGAGAAACCCTGTCTCTACTAAAAATACAAAATTAGCTAGGTGTGGTGGTGCGTGCCTGTAATCCCAGCTACTCAGGAGGTGGAGGCAGGAGACTTGCTTGAACCCGGGAGGCGGAGGTTGCAGTGAGCTGAGATCGTGACACTGCATTCCAGCCTGGGCAACAAGAGTGAAACTCCATGTAAAAAAATAAGGAAAAAAAAGAAGAAAAGAAAAGTGTTGCAGCCTCAGGTCGCTGTAAAACTCTAAGCCTCCCTGTTGGATGACTTAATTTGTTTTAGGTCTTAACACAGAGAGCCTTTGCCCTGTACAAAGGATGTCGCCAGGATTATGCAGAGGGAGGTAGACCCAGCACTGGCAATGAGGGGTGACTAAGTAGACAACATTAGCAAGGGAGATTAAGGCCAGGGCCAAGCCGAAAGTTGCACAAGGGCCACGCCATGTCACCCGCCCCGCAGGAAGGCAGAAGCACTGGAGGCTGCAGACAGTGAACAAGAAAGGGTGGTGTCTTGGCTTCAGAGGTAAAGGACCCCAAAGGACCACATGGGGCTAACCTGGGAGCCCTGCCAGGAAGCTAGAAGGACATTGTGGGGTGGTGGGGGAGAGGAGTTCTGGAGTGGTAGGTAAATCAGCCAGCAGACCCACACCTCCCTGACCACAGCATCAGGTTGCCATGGTCTGGGAGCCCCAGTGCATATATGGTTACATCAGGGCAACACACTTGAGATGAAAGAAAGACACCACAGCTCAGGTTGCCTGCAGCCTGGAGATCTCCCCTGTTCTTATCACATGCCCTGTTTAGTGAAAATACAGGGTTCAGAGTTTCTGGGGCCAGGGAGGGGCTGGCATCACAAGCTAGGGGTGTACCCTACGCTCACCTTCTTCAACATCTGCTCCAACTGGCTGCCAGCCGAGCAGTCAATACACACTGCATCCTTTCTATCCGCCCCTCCACCTTCCAACTCCCACAGGAGTCAAACCAGGTTACACCCCTGTGTGCCTGGCAAACTGCCTTTGTCTGATGCTCTGTGCTGCTTGAAGCACTTGAACATGCTTTCACTCTGTCCCCGTCGGCCCTCAGTGAGGCAAGCGAGGCAGGGATGTGCATCACAGCTTAGTCATTGACAGACTAAGCCGCAAAGAGTCTCCACCACTACCCAGGGTCAAAAGCCCTGCACTAGAGCCCAGGTCGCTCCACTCTAGTTCTGATGGATGCACCATGGCGCCCCCACCCCACCCTGGCAGCCCATGGGATATCAGCATCCTGCACATGGCATGGACATAAATAACTCATTTTGAAAATCTACATAGTCTTAAAAATTACAACAAACAGAGAATAGCCTCCATGAGACTGCCAGCATTGACGGCACAAACCAATAGAGAATTGGAAATCAATCCGCTTTCCAGGTCAAAATCCTTTAGTATAAGCTCTTGTTAAAGGCTTCTTTAAAAAGTACCTTTGCTGCCTTCAAGTTCTTTACATGTCTTTTGCCTTCTTACCGCCTTTGTGTGTGTGGTAAGAACACTTAACACGAGCTCTACCCTCTTAATGTTCAAGTGCACAGACTGCATTATTAACCAGAGGCACTGTGTTGCGTAACAGAGCTCTGGAACTTGTTCTCTGCACTTTAAGCATGAACAGCACCGCCTGAGCCCCTTCAATACGGTCACCAGGTGTGTCTGTTATTCCGGCCATAGCTGGGAACTTGCACAATGCCTGGCCCCCGGGTGTTTACTGGGGAGGCAAGAGTGCACGCCTGTTGTCCCGGTCTCATTTTTCAGAACTTCTAGTGGAGAGACAAAGGCTTTAACATTGTTCTGACTAAATCACAGTAAGGAATTTACTCCAAATTTTACATTCTAAACCTGCATCATTTGAATGATAATGGGATCTGAGTTACTCTCCGTCTATGCCCCGGTTCATTCCCTGCAGTGCAGAAATCGAACCCCGACCGTTCTCCCTCCAGTCATGGAGAAACCAAATCCACTGAAAGTTCCTTCTGTCTCAGGAAACAGAAGGACCAAACCAATCCAAATCTCACTTTTTAAGAGAATTATGTTTTGAGAGGAGGACATTGATGCAAGTTGTCTGTTTAATTCAGAGCTATGGGGAAATCTAGATTGATCACAAAAGTAGTTTCTGCCCTTCGCTGTGTCACTGAAAACAGCACATGCTGCACATGCAGTTGTGGAGGCCCGAGCATCAGCGAATGCACTCAGTCATTGAAAGAACAAGACAAAACCCCCACACGACTGAGTACCTCGTTTTGATTTTTACTCCCAAGGCCAAGTGTTACATAGAGCTCCTCTGCCTTGGTGAATGAATATGTATCTGTAATTTACAAGAGGTAGCTGGCTCAGCAGACACATTCACATGTGCTAATAAACTGCAAACCAGGCAGCAACTTCCCCAAATATAAAAATGGTAACTGATAAATAAGCCAAACCAAACAATAACATCAACAGCAAAAAACTCTACAGGAACCAAAAAAAAAATCTTGAAAAGAGGACTTTTTTCTTCCATCATTTCCTCCATCCTTCCGCCTCAGCTCCAGGAGGAGCTCTTCTTGGAAGGACTCTGCACTGGTTGCTGTCTGCTTGCTCCCCATCCAGATCCCTTCCCTCCCCTGCCCTGCTCTGTTCTGTGTGTGCCCCAGTAGTAGGCTGCCCTCTGCAAAATGCATTGCGCTGGCAGGACTTCTGGTTGAGTTCAGCCAATAGGAGAGGCTGGCAAGAGATTGGAGGGCATGAAGAAAAAAAAGGGAATTTCTTCTTCCTTCTTCCATACTTTGGGGCCAGGCCTCTAATTGTAACCAGGTCCACAACTCTGCCTCTTTGCTCGAACAGGACTGTTTTCTTTTCTTGTCCCTTAGCCCTAGGAGAAGCAATTGAGAAGGAACAGAAACCCATTCTTAGGGGCATATTAGGCCTGTCCCTCCTAACCCCACACCATACATAGAAATTAAGGAAAGTCTTGGGTTCCTTCAAGGGAAACTCTAGGAACCTAGCTTGCCCTGAGAAAATAAATGAACACCTCAACAAGCAAAAAGGTGATTGCAGCTTAAAACAATAGCAAATGGAAGTTAAAATCACGAGATGTTTGGTTCCCTGTGGAAACTAAAGATAACAACTTAACATATGTCCCTGAGCTGTTCCTCAGAAACCTGGACTCACCAAATGGATCTGCTGGCCTGTAGACCTCCGATAAGGGGAAATTGTGAGCTAAACTCTGACCACCATTGTTTGTTCTAAATTTCTTCCTGGGGGGCCTGAAGGAAGTCTCACCCATGGGCCACACCCGACATTATTTTCTGCTGACTCCAAATCTTTAGACAAAGCTTCTCTTCCTTAGCCAATTGCAAGTCAGAAAATCGTTGAATCCACCTATGACATGTAAGGCCTTCCCAGCCTTCAAGATATCCCACCTTTTTAGGCCAAACCAATATGCAATCTGCATGCATTGATTTACAATTTTGCCCATAACTTCTGCTTTTCTGAAATCTACCCCTCCCTTTAAAAACCCTTGTTTGTAAGCCATCATGGAGGCAGGTCTTAAGCATGAGCTGCCCAGTTCTCCTCCCTTCTCCCACTGCAAAACCTCAGTGTGAATGTTTGGCCCTATTGCACCAGGTGAGCAGACCCCAGGTCACTTCAGTAACACAACGACTCCTCAGCGTTGCAACACATCGCTTGTTGGTTCCTTAAGCTTCTCACACCTTTGTACCTGATCCTTTCATCACGCTCCCTCTACTTGAATCACCTAGCATGAATTTTGTTTCCTGCTGGGACCCAGACAGATACAAACTCACTTTACCACTCAGGATACATGAGTCAGCTACCCTCTGATGCCCCTCTACATTCTACTCTGTTGGCATTTATCAGCTTCATAGTAATTATTATATTTATGTTGGTCTCCACATAAGACTCTGGGCTCAGTGTGGCCTAAGGCTGGCATATTCACCTTTCACCCCTGGCATCTACCGCACTATCAGGCCTATGGTGGGAACTTTGTCAGCACCACTTGAATGCACAGGGAATTGCAGGCTAAACGAACGGAGTCTAAATGTTCTTCCAACACAAACAAGTTACCATTTACTTTTCACTTTAGTCTGTGCATTCATTGAGCACTTGCTACAATGGAGTATGATACACATTTTTGTTACAGGAAAGGGGTCCTGATCCACACCCCAAGAGAGGGTTCTTGGATCTCACGCAAGAAAGAATTCAGGGCAAGTCATAGAGTCAAGTGAAAGCAAGTTTATTAAGAAAGTAAAAGATTGGCTACTCCACAGACAGAGCAGCCCTGAGGGCTGCTGTTTGCCTATTTTTATGGTTATTTCTTGATGATCTGCTAAACAAGGGGTGGATTATTCATGCCTCCCCTTTTTAGACCATATAGGGTAGCTTCCTGACATTGCCATGGCAACATCATTTGTAAACTGTCCTGGTGCTGGTGAGAGTGTAGCAATGAAGACAACCAGAGGTCACTCTTGATGCCATCTTGGTTTTGGGGGTTTTAGCCAGCTTCTTTACTGCAAACTTTTATCAGCAAGATCTTTAGGACCTGTATCTTGTGCTGAACTCCTATCTCATCCTGTGACTTAGAATGCCTTAACCATCTGTGAATGCAGCCCAATAGGTCTCAGCCTATTGCTCTGGTTCAAATGCCTCTGACATTTTGACTCGTGGAGGGAAAGTCACTCTAAACATCCAGCAAAAACCCAATCCAGATTAAGAATGGGCAGTCAGAAGTGGCCTAAACCAGGGTTGGAAATCGCCAATGTCCACAGGGCCAGGAGGGTGATGTAAGTGATTAGCCAGGTGGGAGCTGAATGAATTGGAGAAAACATGCCCTGCCTGAAGTGGGCCACTGATCCTCAGCTTCTGCAAATGGGGTGCCGAGACCATGGGGAGCTGGTGACTGTTCCCAACTTTCAAGAGATGTCCAAAACACTGGGTTTTTATTTTTAAATGTCCAGAACTAATCCAAAAATAGAAAAACACTGAGGGAACCGAATGCAGTATGTCAAGAGACCAGAGGCTGCCAACTTCCCATTGCTGGCTTAAACTATAGACCTAAGGGCCAAGCAAGAGTTAGCCAGGTGGAGGTCTGTGTGTGCATGTCTGTGTGTGTGTGTGTGTGTGTGTGTGTGTGTCTTTGTGAGTCTGTGTGTGTGCGTGTGTGTGTGTCTCTGTGTGTGTGTGTGTGTGTGTGTGTGCGTGTGTGTGCATGCACGCAGTGGGGGCTGGGGATAGGTGCTTCAGTGGAAAGAGAATTCCAGGTAAAAAGAATAATGTGAGCAAACACTCCAAACAAATTCAGAGCTGGCAGGTTGAGAAAAGAAGAAGAATTTCATTGGCTGAGGAATGGGACATGAAGGAGACATGGTCATGGAGAGGCTGAGTGAGCAAGCTGGGCTGGTGGAGAAGGTTTGCTGGGCCAGTGTGGTATGCACTGCTGATTGTGCTACCCCGGCCGTACTTCTTCACAACTGGAACCTAAGTTATTTAACTAGGAAGCAGCAAGTCACTGGGAGAAGGCAAGTCCCCTCCCCACTCCAGAATCTAAGCCAATTATAGCAATTCCATGACCTCTCCAGGATTGGTTTCACACTAAAACAATGCAATGCTGTGCTGTGGAGAAGACAGTGGAAAAGTGCTTTCTACAAAGGTTTTCCTGATGACTAAGAGTGGCACAGGAGCAAAGGTCCCCTCCCCGCCTTTTGCCTTTATTCCTCTGTGGCTATATTCTGGCTACATCTTGGGATCAAAAGAAAAACCATCCTCAGAAGAAGAATCAATATGCTGGATGGCAGAATGGCCAGATGGAGAGAATTTCATCCATGATGGGATCACTGGGCTAAAGAATCAAGCGGTTCTGAAGCTTCTCTTCCTGGGACTTCTTGTTGTGTGAGATATTAAATTTTCTTATTGTTGACTAATTATGAGTTCTGTTGTTTGATAGTTACTGCAGAAAATGTATAGAGTAATCACCACTGCTTAGGAAGTTAGAACTTTTTCCTGAGAGCACTGGGAAGCCATTGAAGGGCTTTAAGGACAGAAGTGTCCTAAGTCTGAAGGATCACTCCTTCTGTGGTAAAATGATGGGACAATGACAGGCAAAATAAGAGTTGGAGAGGAACATGTATGTTTCATTTTGTCCCAGAAACTCAGTTCCCTGAGAATTTCTTCCTTAATCTGTCACAGCAGCGTCTTTCGTATGGTTGGCCCCAGTGTTTGTTGAGTGACTGAGATGAATTGCTGAGTGGTCGTCCCTTCCCTTACCGCAGTAATATCTAGAAGTCCACCTCCAGCTGCATCAGTAGAAAATACCCACAGGTTTTTTTTTTTTTTTTTTTTTTTTTTTTTTTTGAAAGTGTGTCGGGCTATTGCCAGGCTGGCGTGGAGGGGGGCGAGCCCGGGTACCGGCGCCTGCCGTTT
>CAUYLZ010062145.1:0-27138 GCA_963573645.1 Pithecia hirsuta | reverse complement strand
CGTGGTGGCTCATGCCTGTAATCCCAGCACTTTGGGAGGCTGAGGTGGGCGGATCATGAGGTCAAGAGATGGAGACCATCCTGGTCAACAAGGTGAAACCCCGTCTCTACTAAAAATACAAAAATTAGCTGGGCATGACGGTGCATGCCTGTGGTCCCAGCTACTTGGGAGGCTGAGGCAGGAGAATCATTTGAACCTGGGAGGTGGATGTTGCAGTGAGCTGAGATGCACTCCAGCCTGGTGACAGGACAGAGGGAGACTCCAGAGACTCCATCTCCAAAAAAAAAAAAAAAAAGAGGATGGTCTCTATCTCTTCACCTTGTGATCTGCCCACCTCGGCCTCCCACAGTGCTGGCATTACAGGCGTGAGCCACTGTGCCAGCCTCTCTTTTCTCTCATAATACCTTTGTATGGGATTTGACTACAATCCTTTTCTTTTATTCATTTTCAGATGAAATTGGTTTTTCTGCACTTTGAAAAGGAGGTGTGGTTAAGGATAACTTTTCTAAAACTTCCCCAACCTTCTCTTTTTTTTAATGTAGTATCAAACAATATGGTGGTTTGGTTTGCTTTTTGAGATTTCCTAGCTCTGTTTCCCTCTTTGATTTTTATCCTTCATGTCTGTTGTTCCTCCCAGTAGTTGGTCCTCTGTGTGGGGCTGCATCCTGGAAAGCTCTTGTTGCTCAGGCTCAAGAGTGGGAAGGGACTAAACTGCTTCAGCCCTTCAGAGTCTATCACGGGTCCCTTACTCACTTTGAGATTGGGCAAAACCCCTCACAGTTTCAGCTGCTGTTCTCACGTTGGCTCACAGTACTTTCCAGTGAACTTCTGCTGGCAGTTTGAAGGCATCCTGTCTGCCACTCCCTTTTGTGCGGATGCCATACCAGGCAAGCCTGGTACCCATTGGTGATGGCTTGCCTCACCCTCTTGTTTTTGGGTTCAGAGGGAAAACTGTCCTCTAGTTTTGTGGTAAAGGGTTTTTGGTTTGATCTATTTCCATAAGACGATTTGAGGAGATTCAAAACTACACTGCTGTCTCCATCTTTCTAAAATCCTCCTCAATCTATTGATATAATTATTTTAAATATGGGAACCCTGTAGTTTTCTGTTCCCGGAAGCAGAGCTCCATTGCCCCAAAACTAGTTAAGACTCTGAGTCAGACAAGGCTTGCTGAGTCTCCTCTGTCTAACATGACACCTCTGTACTTGATCAGTCCATATTTTGAGTGAGAAATCAAAACACAACAGCCTAAAGGGCGCATCGGTGGAGAATCTGGAGAAAGGCCCTGATAAGAATATGTATTATTTCCTTCTCTTTGTATCTTCTTTCCTAAACATATATAAAACGGAGTCTCCCATCTGCCCTCCTTCCCTCTAAAAAAACCTGGTTCATACGCAATTTTCTGAATCTTAGTTCATGGTAATGCCATTTTTCCAGTTGCTTGGGCCAGAATCCTTTGAAGTCATTTGACTTCTGTCTTTGCCTCCCAACTGCACACTCAAAACATTAGCAAATTCGACCTGCCCTACTTTCAAACTGCTTCTAGGAACTGCTAACTTCTAACCACATTCCTCCATTTTCACTCGTCCAAGCCCTCATCATTTCTTGCCTAGATTATTGCAATATTCAACCCAGAGGTTCCCAAACTTCTAACTTCACCAAGCCCTTGTTGTCTCACTCCTAGGCCAAAAGAAATACTTAATAGTCCCATTTATTAAGAAGTTAGGGGGAGGGAACGAAGCAGCGCAGGCAGCGAGCGAGTGAGCGCACAGCGGCTCCAGGATGCAGCACCGAGGCTTCCTCCTCCTCTCCCTCCTTGCCCTGTTGGAGCTCACCTCCACGGTGGCGGCGAAAAAGAGACAAGGCGAAGAAGGACGGCCCGGGGAGCGAGTGCTTGGAGGAGTGGTCCTGGGGGCCCTGCACTCGCAGCAGCAAGGATTGCGGGGGCCAGACCCAGCGCATCCGGTGCAGGATCCCCTGCAACTGGAAGGAGGAGTTTGGAGCCGACTACAAGTTTGAGAACTGGGGTGCATGTGGTGGGGATACCGGCACCAAAGTCCGCCAGGGCACGCTGAAGAAGGCGTGCTACAATGCCCAGTGCCAGGAGACCATCCGCGTGACCAAGCCCTGCACCCTTAAGACCAAAGCCAAGACCAAAGCCAAGAAAGGGAAGGGAAAGGACTAGAGGCCAAGCCTGGATGCCGAGGAGCCCCTGGTGTTACCTGGGGCCTGGCCCACGCCCTCCCTCTCCCTGGCCCAAGATATGACCCGCCAGTGCCTTCTCTCTGCTTGTTAGCTTTAATTAATCATGCCCTGCCTTGTCCCTCCCACTCCCCAGCCCCACCCCTAAGTGCCCAAAGTGGGGAGGGATAAGGGATTCTGGGAAGCCTGAGCCTCCCCTAAAGCAAGGTGAGTCCCAGAGCTCACTTTGTTCTTCCTCACGATTCCGTTACTAAGAAACACATTAAATAAACTGAATTCCTCCCCCTACCAAAAAAAGAAGTTAGGTGCCGATAATTTAGTAAGTATTTTTGCCTATAGTAGGCTAGATAATGGCCACCCAAAGAGATCAGGTCCTTATCCCTGGAACCAGTAGATGTTATCTTATTTGGAAAAAGGACCTTTGGAAGTGATTAAAGATCTTGAGATGGAGAGATGATCCTGAGTTATCAAGGTGAGCCCTAAATGCAATCACATGTATCCTTATAAAATGGAGAGCAATGGAGATTTAATGCAGACGGGAGAGGAGAAGGCAATGTGACCATGGAGGTAGATACTAGAGTGAGGCAGCACTCCAGGCACACTGAGCTCCCCTACTGAGCCTTGAATGCACCAGCAAGCTCCTGACTCAAGGCCTCTACACTTGCTATTCCCTGCCTGGAAAACTCTTCTTACTGTCAAGTGTTTTTTCAAATCTTTTCAATGGGAGTTTCCTTGACCACCGTAGTTGGAATTGGAGTTGCCTCACTGCTTCTCCCTTCCCTCAATCTGATTCCCTGTGCCAGGGCCCATTGCTTCCACAGTATTTTGAATCTTCTAATACACTATGTAATTGACTTCTTTATCGTGATAATTCTTGTAATCCACCACTCCTTCATCCATCACTAAACTATAACATCCCTGAGGGCAGGGAAATTTTTGTCTGCTTTGTTCACTGATACATGCCTAATGTCTTAAACAGTATCTGGCACATAGATGATAAACAATAAATATTTGTGAAATTACTGAGTATTTTTCAGTGTACACACATAGTGACATGTAATTCTTTTTTTTTTTTTTTTTTTTTTTTGAGATGGAGTTTCGCTTTTGTTGTGCAGGCTAGAGTACAATGGCATGATCTTGGCTCACCGCAATCTCCACCTCCCGGGTTCAAGCTATTCTCCTGCCTCAGCCTCCCAAGTAGCTGATATTACAGCCATGTACCACCATGCTCGGCTAATTTAGCATTTTTAGTAGAGACAGGGTTTCTCCATGTTGGTCAGGCTGGTCTCGAACTCCCAACCTCAGCGGATCCACCTGCCTTGGCCTCCCAAAGTTGGGATTACAGGCGTGAGCCATCACACTTGGCTACCTGCAATTCTTTATCCCTCATTAAAAGTTATGGTTCCTGGTCATAATTTAGGCCCTGTATTTGAAAAGAAATATGTAAACCAAATATACAATGATAAAATCCTTCACTCAAAATGTCCAATTCTTGAATAGCTGTAAAGTTTCTCATGTCATTTTACTCTTGTTGAAATTTGCAACCTTGAAAATGGCACTGTGACCTAAAACAAAGGCTTTGAATTATTGGAAAATAAATTATATAGTCCACATCTAGCAAGCAGGTTACAAAAGAAAATATGTATAATATAAAATGGATTCCTCATGTACAGATTTAAACATAAATTTAGAAATATATACACATTAAACATCTTTCCAAACATGCATAAGGACTCATTTTCCAAAGTGATCATTTTTCTTGGTGATGAGAGAGACCAGTCTTCAAACAAACTATAGGTGGAGCTGCAAACCACAGATTCGCCTTCATGTTACTGGTTTTACAGTAGCCTTCTCAAGAAACAACTTCATTGGGTAATTCCAAGTCCAGCTGAAAAGAAACATATATGCATGCATTCATAATGCACAAACTTAAAAGATCCCACTGTATTTGGTACATTTCCCTTGATTTGAATCAGCTCATTCTACATCTTTGTCTTCCCAAGTATTTACTTTTCAAATCTATTTGTCATTTTATATTCCCAGTGGACTCACAGCAAAAATTTTAACAATGTGAACAATTTGTCTTTAGTATACATTTCATTTCTGCTTTCATAGTCCCTCCATTCCCAAGCAATGTTCAAGATAGGCTGTTTAGTGTCTCAATGCATGGAGCTCACCTAGCCTCCCCTTGAGAATATTGGTCATCTTTTAAAGACTTTTTTCCTTCTAAACCTTCATCCATGAAAGCCTTAAAACAACTGGAACTCAGTTTTTCTTTTTCATTGTGGTAGACCCATGCCAGACACAGACCCATGAGCATGATAGATATTCAATAAATACTTTCTCAATTAATAATGGCTACTACCCTTGAGGCTTTCTGCTTCTAGCTCTAAGTGCCTTGTAGAGAAGAGTGGGTCCCAAAAGCATAACGGTCATTGTTTTTCACTGTTCATCTCAGCAATCAGCATAATTAGCTAGCCCATTCCTGTAAATCATTTTGGAGACAGTGAGACAATATTTATCTCAACATTTGAACATTCAACGATGTTGAGTGTCACATCTGGGTTCACAAGCCATTCCAGGCAGTGGGGAGAGAGCTGTGAGCAAGACAGAAAAAGATCATGTCTTTCTGGAAATTATATTCTAGTGGGGAATGAAAGACAATAAGCAACCCAAATCATATCAGTGATAAGGACTATCAAGATAATTAAAACAGGACCAACTAATGATGGATGACTGGGTGGCTCCTTAGAATGGGTGGTCAGAGAAGTTCTCCTTGAGGGGTTAACATGTAAACTGAGAAATGAATGATAAGGCAGAGCCAGCCAAGTGAAGATCAGGGTAAAAGCACCCCAGGAAGAGGAATCAGCTATGCAAAGTTCTTGAGTGGAAAAGCAGATGTTTGGATGGAGTGGGTGGAGAGTATTATGAAAGGAGATTGGGAGATGAAGTCAGAGAGGCAACAGGGGCCGAGTCATTCTGGAATCCCAGTAAGGAGTATGGATGTTTATTCTAAGTGCCATGGGACTTCACTAAAGAGTTTTAAGCCCAGAAGTGATAGAATCTGATTTTTGCTTTAAAAAGACCATTAGCAGCCAGGTGTGGTGGCTCACACTTGTAATCCGAGCACTTAGGGAAGCTGAGGTGGGTGGATCACCTGAGGTCAGGAGGTAAAGACCAGCATGGCCAACATGGCAAAACCTCATCTCTACTAAAAAAAAAAAATACAAAAATTAGCCAGGTGTGGTGGTGGGTGCCTGTAATCCCAGCTACTCAGGAAGCTGAGGAAGGGAGAATTGCTTGAACCTGGGAGGCAGAGGTTGCAGCCAAGATTGTGCCACATCACACTCCAACCTGGATGACAGAGCAAGAGTCATCTCAAAAACAAAAAACAAGCCCTGGCATGGTGGCTCACATCTGTAATCCAAGCACTTTGGAGGCCAAGGCGGGTGGATCACCTGAGGTTGGGAGTTCAAGACCAGCCTGACGAACATGGTGACACCCCGTCTTTAAAAAAAAAAAAAAACAAAAAAAAACCAGATCATTAGCTGCTGTTGTAAGAATGCATTATAGTAGGTAAGAACGAATGCCCTCCTGTACTAAAGCAATTGTCCCTCTAGGTACGCCACTTAACATGGAGTACCAACTATGCAAGTGAAATACACCTGCAGTCTGGAGTCTTCCTTGTTTTTACCTCCCATGCCCCTCCAAAGCTCCTCTGGGTTTGTGTTTTTCTTTTCCTTTTATTCTTTTTGCTTCTTAGCAATAGGGGTCTTACTATGTTGCCCAGGCTGGAATACAGTGGCTATTCATAGGTGAGATCATAGCACACCACAGCCTTAAACTCCTGGGCTCAAGTGATCCTCCTGGGTTTTTTGTTTTGTTTTGTTTTGTTTTTTGAGAGACAGGGTCTCACTCTGTTGCCCAGGCTGGAGAGCAGTGGTGCAATCATAGCTCACTATATCCTCAAACTCCTGGGCTTAAGCGATCTTCCTGCCTCAGCCTCCCAAAGTGCTGGGATTATAGGCATGAGCCAGCACACCTGGTACAGGCCTGTGTTTTCTAAACCTCGATGTTACATATCAGATTAAGAACTTTACATTCTAGGCATCTTTTGCTGCCGCCCAAAAATGAGCAGGTAGGAATGAGCATGCAGGAGTGCAGATCTGACATTGGCATATGCAAGAGGCCAGATAGGGGCTGCTATATTCAGGAAAAGTGTTCATGGCCTGGTGTGGGCACCAGAAGGAAAGAGCATCTCAATTCCTGACTTGGTCTTAGTCTACCAAGTGAGCTGCTGAAGGCTATTTTCTGAAAGAATACCTTCCATGCTTAGCCTCCAATCTTTAGGGCAGGGGTAGGTAGGATTTTCTCCTCAGTTATGCCAAGAACCTTTTATAGCTCTGATTTCCTGATTGTATGTACAAAATTGTTTAGTTTTAAACTTTTCCAGTTAAACAAGAAATGAGGAATGTAAAATTTTCACCTTGGCCAAGATTTCCTCATTGTTTCAGGTCCCTAGAAAGCTGAGTATTGAACTTTGCCCCAAATATTAAAAAATATGGTCAACATTTACAAATTCTCTCCCTAAAAAGACTAGATCCTCCACTTAGCCATTACCTTAAGAACTGCTAGCAACTGGGCATATTAACTTTCTGATAACAGGAACAGCCTCTATGTGGCTGGCACTGGCTGTTTATGACTATGCACACCCGTTTTATATGTGTGTCTCAGTTATAGCTGCTTAAAGTCTTCTCACCATAATCTTAAAATCTAGGACGTTTGTAAATTCTCTTTACTTGTTAAGCTAAACATAAAAAAAAAAAAAAAAAAAAAAAAAAAGAACTACTTTAGAGACTGTGCTCAGTGGGAGCAGATCCCTATGTTCCCTGCCTCACCAGCTCTACTTCTGCATGTACTTCCACCATAAAAGTATCCATCTGCTAGATTTGTTTGCTGATGTATCCCTAACACCTAAAACAGAACCTGGAACATAGTAGACACTTAGTAAACATTTACCGAGTGAGAGGTTGAATGGATTGGATTTTGGCCTGTGTTGCCTCCTGCCAGGACCCTATCTACACTATATGCCCACCCTATAACCAGCATCTCCAGTGCGTCAGTTTCTTTAGGCTCAACCCATTATGTGTACATTCTGAAGAGAATCAGTAGAGAGAGCTTTGAAGATACAGTAGAGCATTCTGTACAATTATCTTCCCAGATTTATCTGCAGTAGATCCATGAGAGTCAATAGTAGACCCATGTACATTAATGCTTGCTGGGGGCAGAAGGGGAGGTGATGATGCAATTAAGTACTTTCAACCCCAAGTTTGAAAAGTTGATGACTACACAGAATCACTTCAGGTACCTCCAACAGAAATATACACAACAGAGTTTGGGAGAAATGAGAGACCTGGAGGCTGGCTAGGTGGAGGGGGCAACACCTGAACTAGGGCTTTAAGCTAGACCTTGAAGAATAGGTCATGCCATCACATTAACTCACAGGGAGGCTCCCAAATTTTGGGAAAGTGTACCCCAGAGACTTAGACTTTTAAACCAAAGCATAATGTTTCACAAAGTCTCCTGAGACAGAATGACTAGCAAGCTTGCAGGACCTTTTTGGAAAGAGAGTGTGTATAGATTCATACAGACACACATCTACATGCAGAATGTGCCACTCTGTATTTCATGCATAAAACCACCTTGTCCTCGTCTCAGGGCAGGAACTGTCATACAGATCTTTGTGTCTCCACTCCTTTTGCATAGCGGCTCTTAGAGATTAAATCTTTTTTTCCGAATATTTTATAGTTTTTTTTGACATTAAAAAGTTAGTCTCAGCCCGGTGCAGTGGCACACACCAGTAATCCCAGTACTTTGGGAGGCAGAAGCAGGAAGATTGCTTGAGTCCAGAAGTTAGAGACCACAGTGAGCTTTGATCACACCACTGCACTCTTGTGCTGGCCTGGGTGACACTGCAAGACCTTGTCTTACAAAAAAAAAAAAGTTAGACTTATGTTATTTTCTAAGCAATAACAACTATTGCCTAATACCTAAGTACCAATTTTGTGTAGAATGTAACGCAAGCTGAAAAATACATTCAAAAGACTTCCTGTCCCCCAATTTATAAATCTTGGTTTAGCTAAGTATGCAGGTGTACTGGGATCAGCAATCCCTCCTTAAAAGCAGGAGTGCTGTGAGCGTGATGAAGGGCTAACCCAAATCAAAATAATTTTAAAAGCAAACCTTAGCTTGGTCATTGGTTCCGCCTTCTTCCTTGTTCCTTTTCCTTTACCAAGATGGCCGCTGAATCGTTCGCTCCTCATTGGTCAAATTTTCAGCAGGTGATTCTAGCCCACCCACTAGCTCTCCATTCCAAGTCCTAAATCCTTGAGAAAGTAACAGACCGACGAGCGGGAGTGGGCGGAGCGGGCGCCGGATGTGACGTTTCCGGAAGCTCCGAGTGTCATCTGCGGGGAAAGGTGGGGAAGGGTCCCAGGAGCGTGGTGGGGCAGGGGCTCTGATCGTGGTCGGACTCTGAAGGGGAACGGCTGCCGTGAGTGTGGGGCCTGCAGCCTTCTCTCCCCGAGTCCCCTGCGCGGCCTGCCTCGCTCGAGGCACCCGACGGCTTCGGTCTCCGCGGGCTGGCGCCTGACCAGCCAGGCCCAGCGTTTCCCCGTCTACTGCGTTTGAAAGATCCCGAAAACTCTGGATGATTGTGCCAGGGTTTGGCAACTTGGTCTTGAGTGTCTTCAAGAGGCGCTCCTCAGGCAGTTGTCAGTGGAGCCCTTCCCACTGTATACGCCCCCTCCGCTCATTCCTGCTACTTCCTTTCTCCTCGTATTTTCCCCTCGGTCCTTTACGCCGCCCTTACCCCTCATTTGCAGATGCTGCATCTCCTTTTTGGAATTGCTCAACCCGTTGTTACCCGGCGCCGCTTCCTGGCCTCGGGTGGTGGTTCCTTTCTTAACCCACAAGAACCTCTCCCAAGAGGTACTGAGATGCAACGACCATCCTCTGTTTCAGTTAACTTAAATGGGCTGTGGACTGGGTTTACTAATTAGGCAACTTGGGGAGGTTTTAGATATGCTTGCGGCTTTCTGAATCGCCAAAGAGGCCTTCTGAGAGATGGACTGTCTGTGCATCCCTAGTAGTCCTCACAGCTTTTGTGCTATTAGTGAGGGTGTTTTAGTGGGGAAGCTTTGTGGAGGCATTATGACCCGAATATTGAAGAGACCTAAAGATGGAATTGGCTAAGATTACCCCTGAGGGAAGAATTGTAGCAGAAAAGAAAAACAGTGGATAGACAAATGAAACTGAAATGTAAGGATGCCTGGGCAGATTGGAGTCCTGACTGAAGCAAAAGATCTCTGTTGGGGAAAGCCAGTTGCCACAGGGCCTTAAATTCCAAGATTAATTTTACTGTAGCTTGTATATTCTAGAGCATGCTGATTAGGGTTTGCTGTAATGCAATGTATATCAATTGCCCAGATTTATTTTGGAGATGATAGTGGTGATACCTGGTTGGAATCTGGAATCTGATTCTAACAGCAACTCTACCTAGAAAGACTAGAATTGCTGGAGTTTTGGGACCCCAGGAGGGAAAACTGCTGAGTTGATTGGTTGGTTTTTGCAATCCAAGTTACCATCGTGCCCTTTTGTTATTCGAAGAGTGCTTAGTCTATGAAGATGAGTAAATGGTTGTTTTCAAGATCCAAATTCCTTGCCATGATAATGATGGATGAATGATTTTATAGATTGACTGTAGTGGTTTAGTGAGCAGAGTTATGATTATGAGCATTAATTCCCAGACCAGTTCCCCTAACTCACCTTGTGCTCAAATAGGAGAAAGTACACCATGGAAAATGTCAGTTACTCTCAGATTAAATAAAAATGGCCAACCTTGAAGTCAGTTAACAATCCTCATGAAAGTTCACTGAGTGCACTCTGCCAGGTACTGTGGTGGAGGGATGTGGGTGTCTGGAAGGAGAAATAATAGAAAATGAAAGATACTGCTTCTACTTTTACGGTGCTGTGGGCGGAGCCACCTAATGAAAAGGAATTTGATTAACTTAAACTGAACCTTTAGTTGACCCACTGTGGTTATACTACTTGTACCACCTAATTATGGGACAGGGATTGAACATTTTCGAGTCTGCCAGTCCTTTCATCATTGCGATTTGGGGTGAGGGTCTCAGCCTTCTTGTAACAAAGTCTTTATTTGATAGGAGCCACAGCATTGGGTATGTTTCTCTTATATTTTCTTATTAAGGTAGAGGTCTGTGAGATAAACTGTAAGACACTGCTGGGGTGATGGGGGCAATGGTATTGATGCCATCTGTTTTTTCTGTCTCAGAACTTAGTCCTGATGTCTGACCATGGAGATGTGAGCCTCCCGCCCGAAGACCGGGTGAGGGCTCTCTCCCAGCTGGGTAGTGCGGTAGAGGTGAATGAAGATATTCCACCCCGTCGGTACTTCCGCTCTGGAGTTGAGATTATCCGGATGGCATCCATTTACTCTGAGGAAGGCAACATTGAACATGCCTTCATCCTCTATAACAAGTATATCACGTAAGACACCTACAGTTTCCTTTTTCCTTTCTGGTGACGGGTGCCTCACTTATTCAGCTCAAAATTGCTAAAACTACAGAACTTCACAATATCATCAACATTAATCATTTTTGCCGGCGACTCCTACATATTGGCTGTCCTTGCCATTCAAAGACATGAGTGCTGAAGGTGTTATTTTCATGACTCAGTAATTTATGAGTAAGAGATTTAGCTCTTTGGCCTATGCCCACATAGCCCAGCTGTTAGACAAAAGAGTTGGTGGTTAAACTAGACATGTTATGTACTGATGAATGCTTTTACAGTCCTCTTTCTACTAAAGCAGCCAATCATAGGAATATTGTTGGGGTCTGACAGAGCCAAAATTCCTCACTTCTACTTATTTTGTAGCAAATTGAGTGATACAGGAAAAATTTTTTTCCTCTTAACCTTTATCATAATCGTGCAAATCATCAAATAATTAGTAATTGCCTACAGTTTGTGTGGCTCATCATAATAAGACCTTTCCCTGGAGCTGTTTATCATCTTAGGGTAGGCAGCGTAAGTATAAGATTTCAGCACTATTAACAGCAAACAACTCCTGAAACTCTGTTGACAGTGAAATGATACATAATTTAGAAAGGGAATAATGTTAAAGGTCTTATTTATCATTTCTAATCTTGTTCTTTCACAATACCAGGACTTTTAAAAAAAATAATTATAATGTATTTGGTTCTTAGTAATTCATAGTGTATTTCACCTGCATAATTTCATTTGCTCTTCATAGTTCTGTATGCATGTAGTAGGGCACACTACCCTACATTGTACATATGAGGAAACAAGCTCAGTGTTTGGTGATAATGCTCATGTTTGAAGTGACAAAACCTTGGTTTTCTAACTCCTAATTCAGGATTTGTTCTACAACATAGGTGCTGTTCTCGTTTTCCATTTAGTAATGTTCTGTGAGTCAAAGGTAGTCTTTTGAGATCATAGTCAGGAGCCACACTGGCTATTTTTTGGTTATTTTTCTTATTACTGATTTATGACTTATGAGTAGGTAACATATATATATGGCGCAGAATTCAGAGGCACAGAAAAGTAACTATGGTTAAAAGTAAGTCTCGGCTGGGTGTGGTGGCTCTTGCCTGTAATCTCAGCACTTTGGGAGGCTGAGGTGGGCAGATCAGGAGTTCAAGACCAGCTTAGCCAACATGGCGAAACCGTGTCTCTACTAAAAATACAAAAATTCGTCAGGCATGGTGGTGCAAGCCTGTAATCCTAGCTACTCGGGAGGCTGAGGCAGGAGGATCGCTTGACACCGGCAGGCGAAGGTTACAGTGAGCTAAGACTGCGCTACTGCACTCCAGACTAGGCAACAGAGTGAGACCTTGTATCAAAAAAAAAAAAAAGTCTCCCCACCCACTCCTTTTCCCCCAAACCCTCAGTTTTCCTCCCTAGAGACAATCACTCTTAGTAGTTTCTTAGCTGTCTTCTAAGAGATGATATACACATACCAGTTATATCACATTAAGTTTTTGATGATATACTCCTGTAAAGCAGGGCTTTTCAACTTTGGCACTATTGACCTTTTGGGCTGAATTCTTTGTTGTGGGAGCTGTCCTGTGTGTTACAGAATGTTTAGCAGTATCCCTGGTTTCTCCTCACTAGATTCCAGTATCCCTCCTCCCCACAGTGTGACAACCAAAAATATCTCCAGATGTTATCTGATGTTCTCCAAGGAACAGAATCACCTCTGTTTGAAAACCAGTGCTCTAAAGAAAAGTATGTGGAAGAGTGGACTGCCTAGGATTCATATTGTAATTGTAAAGTGGAGAAATGGGACTTTATTGTCGTTTTTATTTGGAAGTGTTGTCTGTGTTAAGTGAGAAAACCTTAGACAGATAAGTTAAATTTAACAGAGTTTAATCCAGTAGAAAACAGTTCAGGGAACACTCGGGACCAAAAGTGGTGCAGAATGTTCCACTCCATAGTGGAGGTTGTGCAGACTATATTTATAGTCAGAGAAAATGAAATGAGATACAGAAATAGTGTGATTGGCTACAGTTCTGTGTTTGCCTTATATGGTCATGTTTTGGCAGCCGTTAGCCTCTGATTGGCTGGAGGTTTCAGCTGCTATGATTGGTTGAGACTCAGCTATTTGTTATACTTGTAACCTAACTCTTATGTTAAGTTACAGTTTGTTTATACATTAAATTAGGTTACAGTTCACTATGTTTGGAGGCAGCTTTAACTTAACACCTGTTTCCTTAAAGATCTATAGTTCTTTAATGCCATTATGCCATGTCATGTGGACTCAACGTTGTTAAGCTTTCATAGAATTATATTTCTGCTTCTCTTTGCTGTTAAGAGTTTTTAATTCCTAGGCACACTATTTATTTTCCTGAGAAGTTTTTTTTTACTATTGTCCTCTTTGTATACTCTACCCCTGGTAGGAATAATAGTCTTATATATTTCTTATAAGCTTGTAGATTGTTCTCTCAGAATGAAACCCAGGAGCACAATTCCTTTGAAGAAATACTAATTCAGAAAGTTCAATAGAATCATGGAATCAGTCTACCAGGTGTTTTCTGAAGGGCTTTCAGAGTCCTACTGCCCCACAATGGAAAGGGCTTTCAGGGCAAAGACCATATTTATTCAACACATGTGTATTGAGTATGCCTGGGATCTACATGGCACTGCACTAGGTCCTGGACACACAGTAGTGGGTAAAATGGCCTCTGTCCTTATTGGTGTTCCTTTATAGGTATGGGAGAAGACAGTAAACAGATAAGCAAATAAATACAGTGTACCCTTGAACAACACAGAGGTTAGCACCAATCCCCCATGCAATCAAAAATATACGTATGACTGGGCATGGTGGCTCACGCCTGTAATTCCAGCACTTTGGGAAGCCAAAGCAGGTGCATCACTTGAGGTCAGGAGTTCAAGACCGGACTGGTCAACGTGGTGAAACCCCATCTCTACTAAAAATACAAAAATTAGCCTGGTGTGGTGGTGGGCA
Source organism: Pithecia hirsuta (assembly GCA_963573645.1). Taxonomy (NCBI): domain Eukaryota; kingdom Metazoa; phylum Chordata; class Mammalia; order Primates; family Pitheciidae; genus Pithecia; species Pithecia hirsuta. The sequence continues at coordinate 13,370 of CAUYLZ010062145.1, read as the reverse complement.
CCTGTAATCCCAGCTACTTGGGAGGCTGAGGCAGGAGAATGGCTTGAACTCGGAAGGTGGAAGTTGCAGTAAGCTGAGATCTTCACTACACTCCAGCCTGGGAACAGAGTGAGACCATGTCTCAAAAAATAAAAATAAAAAAAGTAAAAAGCATATAATTTTAGACTCTCCAGAAATTTAACTACTAATAGCCTACTGTTGACTGGAAGCTTTATTGATAACATAGTCCATTATCACATACTTTGTATATGATATGTATTATGTACTATATTCTTACAGAAAAGCTAGAGAAAGAAAAATGTTAAGAAAATCATAAAGAATAGAAAATATAGATACTGTTCATTAAGTGGAAGTGGATCATTATGAAGGTCTTCATCCTCGTCATCTTCATGTTGAGTAGGCTGAGGAAGAGGAGGGGTTGGTCTTGCTGTCTCAGGGGTGGCAGAGGCAGAAGGAAATCCATGTATAAATGGACCCACAGCATTTAAACCCATGTTGTCTAAAACTCAGCTGTAGTCACGAAATAAGGAAAATGCTATGAAGGCAACAAAAAGAGTACTGTGATGGAGAATAACCAAGGGTTTATGACTAAATAGCGTAATGTCTGTCTGAAAAGACAAGATTTAAGCTGAGACTTGAGGGATGCAATGAAGTTGGTCATTCCAAGAGCCTAGGGCAGAGCCTTAAAACACAGATAACTGTGTTTTGGAGTGCTTAGGTGGAAAAGACCTTAGCATGTTCTGGGGATTGAAGGATCATTGTGTTTGGAGTATAGCCAGGGACGAGGGAGGATGACTCCAGATGAGCCTGGAGAGGCAAGTGGGGCTGGATCATGCAGGATCCATGGGCCACGGTAAGGAGTCTGTTTTTTATCTTGAGAGTAACAGCAAGCCATTGAAAAGTTTTCAGTGGGATTCAGACCTAAATTTACTTATTATTATTATTTTTAAAAGAGATGAGGTCTCGACTGGGTACGATGGCTCACGCCTGTAATCCCAGCACTTTAGGAGGCTGAGGTGGGTGGATCACCTGAAGTCAGGAGTTCGAGACCAGCCTGCCCAAGGTGATGAAACCCCGCCTCTACTAAAAATACAAAAATTAGCTGGGCATGGTGGCCCACGCCTATAATCCTAGCTACCTGGGAGGCTAAGGGAGGAGACTTGCTTGAATCCGGGCAGTGGAGGTTTCAGTGAGCTGAGATCACGCCCCTGCACTCCAACCTGGGTGACAGAGCAAGACTCTGTCTCAAATTAAAAAAAAATAATAATAGAGTTGAGGTCTCACTAATGCTGCCCAGGCTGGTCTCAAACTCCTGGATATAAGTGATCCTCCCGTCTCAGCCTCCCAAAGTGCTGGGATTACAGGTGTGAACCACCATGTCCAACCAATTTTTTAAAGTATAAATTTTGGCCGTTGTGTAGTAAATGGTGGAGCAAGTGTTAAGAGAAGGCAGGGAGACTAGTTAGGAAATTCTTGCAGGCTGGTGACTTGAAGTAGTCTGGCAACATGGAAAGATAGAGATGGATTTGATATTTTGGAGGTCAAGTCCATTGGACTTACGTATCACTTAGGGAAAAAGATACTATGGAGGTTGATGTTTCTGCCTTGAACAACTTACGATGGGGTAGTCCGTGTACTGAGATGGGAAAAGTGGTATCTAAAAAGGGCTGGGTAGTGGGGGGATTTAAGCAATTACATTTGGGTTTTTCTTTTCTGTTTTTTTGTTTTGTTTTGGTTTGGTTTTTTTGACATGTTAAAATTTGAGATGCCTGTGAGATATCCAGGTAGAGATGTCAAGTGGGAGGTTGAATGTACCAGTCTGAATTCAGAAGACTGGGGTCTGGGCTAGAAATACAGACAAGGGAGTCCTTAGCATACAGATGGTTCTGAAGTCATGAGAATAGCTGAGATTTTCTAGTGAAGGGGCTCTTAATCTGGGATCCAGAAACCTCACAGAGATTCACTGATAGAATTCAGGGCATCTGTGAACCTGAATGGGAAAAACTTCTGTTGTTTTTTCTAACCACTGACTGAAATTTAGCATTTCCTTCCATTTTGAATATAGGCCTTATACTACAGTATTAGTAATAATATTCGTAATTTTGTTACCAATAGAAATTAAGATATTTTCATATTGGATTACAGTTGTTGCTCACATCTCAACATAGCATCTAAGCACTACTTCAGAATTACAGTACAGAATTATTAGATCTACAACTAGATCCCATTATCAAATGCTTTGATAAAGAACACGTTAATACAGAAGAACATGTCATAATTTTAAAATTTTTTGAAAACTGTTTTTCAGCAAAATTGGGGTATTTTTGGTAATCCTTTGTACTTTATACCTTAAAAGAATTCTTCTGAGAAGGGTATATAGGCTTCACCAGATGCCAGAAGCATCCATGGCACATATAAGATCGAAAATCTTTGTTAATAAGACTGTGGAAAAAGAAGAGAAGGAGCCTAGGACTGAGCCTTGAGGTTAGTTAGTGGAGGGAGAGCCAACAGAGGAGACTTTGAAGGCAGGTTCAAGAGGCAGGAGGAAATCCAAGAGAGAGCGGTGTGGTGTCATGGGAGCCAAAAGAGGTCAGTGTTTGAGAAAGCAGAGTAGCCAGCTATGTCAGATGGGTGTAGACAGAAGGTTGACCTTTAGGTTTGGTAAGATGATGTCATTGGTGATCTTGGTAAGCAATTTCACTGGAAGGATTACAGAGACCCTAGATTAGAATGTGTAGAAAGGTGAATGGACAGTAAGAAAATGGAGGCAGAGGGTATAGACCAGAAGGTGGCCAATATTTTTCCATAAGGGACCAGAGAGTAAAAATTTTTGGTTTTGCAGGCTACTTGCTCTCTGTCACCACCTCTACTTTATAGTGTGAAAGTAGCCATAGACAACACGTAAATGAATAGATGTGGCTGGTTCCAATAAAACTTTATTTACAAGAACAGATGGCTAGCTGGATTTGGCATACCAGCTATAGTTTGCCAAGCCCTGGTGTAGACAACTCTTTGAAGAAGTTTGGATGGGATGAGAAGTAGAAAATGGGGAAGTAGCTGAAGGGGGACAAGGAGCTTGTGAACATGTGTATGTATTTTAAGACGGGAGATTTTAGAGGATGTTTTTGCGATGGAAAGGATCCTGTTGAGGAGGAGAGGCTGACAGTCCAGAAGAGAGCTTAGCTGTAGTAATAAACTGCTCAGAAGGCAAGTGGGGGATAGGATTAAGAGTACATGGTCGCCTAAGGAATTGTTTTTTATGTCACTTAGTGTTACTTTGAGTGACATATTAGTGTTAACAGCAGGACTGATATGGGGAGTCTGTCCCTGTCACTTATAGGCCCATTTAAAATGATGAACTACTAGGAAAGTTGGTGGGGAGGAGGAGATTTAGCAGCTCATTTACTTGATTTTTAGGATTTAGGGTTTAATTTGGAATTTTGTCGCATTGGCTTTACCTGAAGCAATTAATGTAGCTACTTTCACTTTTCTTGCAGATACCTTTAAAATCCTGATTCTGAGTCTGGGAACAGATAATCACAGCAATTGCAAAGAGATTCTAGCTCAGTGATTCTCCTTCTTTTCTATAGTATTTTACTTGGTATACTCCTATCAATAACAGTGGCTCAACTTTGGCAGTAACAGCAACCGAGGAGAAAAGAGGGGAGTAGACATCTACCTCACCACTCTTCTGCCTTCTCTACTACTGAGAATCATTGTTCTAGACCTTTTGTGGATACTTTACTTCAGGATTTTAAATGGCATGTTTGTTCCTTTTCCTGGAGCAGTTCAGGCATCTTAATGATCTCAGGCATATTTCCCCCCTTAGTAGCTTCCCTAATGTAGGAATGCCTTGCCTTTTGCAGACCCCAGTATAGAAGAAAGAGTTCAGCATATTAAATCAGTACATATTTTCATGATGAGCACAGACAGTAAACCAGGCAGTGGATTCTTTCACAGCTTTTTATGGTCATCAACTAGGCTGCCCAGAAGGGAGTGAGAGTATTCAGGCAATTCCTGTCTGCTATGTGAGCCTCCTGGAACACCAGCCCTCGAAAATGTTTGCTGGGATTGGGGTTTATAGACTGAAGAAAGTTTCATGTGTGATCATGCTTACCTTGGTGAGTAACTTTTAAGACTAGAAGAATCGAGATGAAGATCCTTAATGCATCCACATTAAAGAACTTTTGCTTGACTTTTTGTGTTAGTTGTTTTCATACAAAACTAACAGTTATTCATGATGTTAAAAAATTTTTTAAACACTACAAAGGCGATATTAAAGTGAAAAGAGAAGTCTCATCTATCAGAGGTGGCCACTATTGTATTTCTGGCATGGACAAGACATGATTAAGCACATAGGGGCTCCCATGTATCCTTTTTCTTAAAGCATCAATGGGATCATACCATGTATTCTGTTCTGTGACTTGCTTTCTTCACAGTAATGTCTTTCCATGTCAGGACATACTGAGCCATCTCACTCTGCCTCAGGGCTATTCCTTCTGCCTGGAACAGTCTTATCCCAGATTCATGGCTCATTCTCATCTAGCCCTTACTCAAATGCCTCCTTCTTAGTGATGACTTCCTTAGCTGCTCTATCTAAAATTTCAACCATTCCTCTATCACTTTATATCCCCCTTCCCTATTAATGACTTTCCTAGCATACTTCTGTTTATTGTCTGTTCTCGCACTGTAATGTACACTCTGTGGTGGGGAGGAATTTTTGACTGTGTTGTTCACTGCCATATCCCCAAACTTTAGAATAATTCTGGACCCCATAGTAGATGCTCAGTAAATATTCATTGAATGAATAGGTGAATTATTACATTCAAATGATCACATTTGAATGCACATTATTTTTTAAATAGTCCCCTATTGATGAACATTTAGGGTTTTTTTTTCCAGTTTTTTCTACTTTTTTAAACACTGCTGTATTGAATAGTTTTATATATACATCTTTGTACTATTTTATAATGATCTCTAGGATAAATTCCTAGAGATGGAATTGTGAGTTTAAAGGATATACACATTTTAAGCCGGACGCAGTGGCTCATGCCTGTAATCCCAGCAGTTTGATAGGCTGACACGGGCAGATCACTTGAGGTCAGGAGTTGGAGACCAGCCTGGTCAACATGGCGTAACCCCATCTGTACTAAAAATACAAAAATTAACTGGGCGTGGTAGCAGGTACCTGTAATCCCAGCTACTTGGGAGGCTGAGGTAGGAGAATCACTTGAACCTGGGAGGCAGAGGTTGCAGTGAGCTGAGATCGCCCCACTCCAGCCTGGGCAACAGAATGAGACTCTGTCTCAAAATAAATAAATAACTAAATAGTAAATAAATACAAATTTAAAAGGATATACAAATTTTAAATTTTCAATAATTAGCTTCCATTTTCTCTCCCTTAAGATAAAAAGTTACATTAATTTACAATCTTCTTAACACTGTATGAGGATCCCATTTCTCTATACCAGGTATAATCAACCCTTAAACCTTTGTCAATTTGATGGACGAAAATGGTATCACATCCTAATTTGAATTTCTTTAATTATGAGTGGATTCAGCATTATTTCATATATTTATTCACCTTTTGTATTTACTTTTCTGCTTATATCTTCTTTTTTCATTGTTTATTAGGTTGTTTTGCTTGTGTTTTTGCCATATCTTTGTTTGCATTTCTTCTCTCTAGGTTCCAACCAGTTATAACCCCAGAGAACAGTATACATCTGGGCCACCACTTTTTATCTCTAGAAAGCTTCTAGGGATAGAACTTTGAACCATGTAATGGAATCTAGTTTATAAGTAAAGAAAAAACTTCCAGACCTATTCATGATGCTGGTGTTAGCATCTTCATCTCTTCTTCTTGCTCACATTTTTTATTAGTTAAAAGAAATCATAGAAACCCATAGCAAATATTGGTTATGTGCTAGATACTGTGTTTAGCATTTTATTATCTCTTTAAGTGTCACAGCAAGCCTGTCAGGGAGTACTAGTTTGTCTCCATCTGTACAATTTTATATATGGGGTATCAGCCATGTCCAACCCTTTGAATGTGAGGACTTTTTTGCTTATCTGTGGTGGCAGGTATCACCTTTTTTAAGCTCATCTGCTATTGTTAGTGTTAGTGTATTTTATGTATGGCCCAAGACAGTTCTTCTTCCAGTGTGGCCCAGGGAAGCCAAAAGGTTGGACACTCCTGCAAAAAACAGAAGGATAGTGAGATTAAGTGACTTGCCCAAAGTCACACAACTAGTAAATAGCAAAGCTAGGATTTGAGCCCAGGCATAGTGGCTCCAGAGCCAACCCTCCTAACCACTAAGCTCTTTTACCTCCAGTATGAGTAATGAGTTATGTTGCCCATTGTCTGTTTCAGGAGACGTTTTTGCTCATCTGTCCCCATTCAGGAAACTGGCTATAGTTGCTGAAACAAGGGAAAGCTATTCCTATACAGGTCTGGGAAGTTTTTGTTGTTGTTGTTGTTTATTTATAAACTAGATTCCATTACATGGTTCAAAGTCAATGTAATATAAAAAGGTATTTGGTGAAAAGTGCCATGCCTACTCTTACCTATTCTTTTTCCCGTGCCCTCATTTCTGTGTATACTTCCTATTTCTTTATATAATTACAAAGCAAAGTAAATAAATAAATATGGCAGGTCATCAAATAATGTCATTTTGTCCAATGTGGTTTTGTTTTAATGTTGATGAGAAGAAAAATCCATTCCTGCCTGGGGCCACTGTCTGTGTGGAGTCTGCACATTCTCCCCATGTCTGTGTGGGTTTTCTCTGGGTACTCAAGTTTCTTCCCAAATCCCAAAGGTCTGTACATTAGGTGAACTGGCTTGTCTGAATTGTCCTCATTCTGAGTGAGTGAGTGAGTGTGTGTGTGTGTGTGTGTGTCTGTGTGTGTGCCCTGCAATGGGATGGTATCCTGTCTAGGGTTGGTTCCCGCCTGGGCCTTGAGCTGCTGGGATGGACTCTGGCCACCTGGGACTGAATAAGCAAGTAAATAATTTACTTACTTGTTTGTATAAGTTTTTCTTAAATGTATGTGTAGCTCACATTTATTTCAGTGTTTAATATTAGAAGTGTTTTGGTCTGTATTTAGAAGTCTGGTGTTTTTGTGACCAGGATAGTTCAAAGGAACTTAACTCTTGTTTATGTCAATTAGTGTATGGTAAAGTTGGTTTTGTTATATGTCATTGTGCTTAAAGTCACAGTTTCCAAGAACTTATCTATGTTAAAAACTTACTGTGTATACGTACATACATTTACATATATATATATAAGGTTTATTTATCTAATATTTATTGAGTGCCTCTTTATATAAGGCACTGTGCTGGCTTCCAAGGAGTATACAAAGAAGCATGAAACACAGTCTCTGACCTCAGGAAGCTTACAGTCTAGTTCTATAATGAGAGCATAAGTGAACATAAAACATGGTATTTATATGACATAGTACTTTCTTAGCTGATTTAGGCCTCAATAGAAAGCACATTCAGCCTGCTAAAGGTAGTAAATACTAATGTATATCTTGGTCTTTGGGGTTAAGGTGAACTTTCTACTGAATTGTCTATCAGTCTCTAAAATATAAGAAATACATCTTATTTATCTTAATAGATTCTTCAGGACTTATGGTTTGAACAAACGAATCTTTGTTTTTTTTAAATATAGACTTCAAGGAAACTGTTTTATATATATGTGTGTGTGTGTGTGTGTGTGTGTGTGTATATATATATATATATATATATAAAGGAGAGTTCATTAAGTATTAACTTACATGATCACAAGGTCCCATAGTAGGCTAACTGCAAGCTGAGGAGCAAGGAGAGCCAGTCTGAGTTCCAAAACTGAAGAACTTGGAGTCTGATGTTCAAGGGCAGGAAGTATCCAGCACAGAAGAAGGATGTAGGCTGTGAGGCTAGGTCAGTCTAGTCTTTTCACATTTTTCTGCCTGCTTTACATTCTACCTGCACTGGCAGCTGATTAGATGGTGTCCACCCAGATTAAGGGTGGGTCTACCTTTCCCAGCCCACTGACTCAAATGTTAATCTCCTTTGGCAACACCCTCTCAGACACACCCAGGATCAGTACTTTGCATCCTACAATCCAATCAAGTTGACACTCAGTATTAACCAGCATATGCAGTATTTATCTTTCTGTGTGTGTCTTGTTTCTTAAAAGGAATACAATGCAACCGTGAAAATGAATGAACTTGGCTGAATTTCAAAAGCATAATGTGAGCAACAAAACCAAGCCACAGAAGACTAGATTCAGAATAATTCAATTTACATAAAGTTCAAAAATACAGAAAACTAAGCAGCATATTATTAGAGATTGCTTTTCTTCAAAATCTTAAAGAAAAATATAGGAATGAAATATAAAATTCAAGATAATGGTTATCTCTGGGAAGGAGGGAGAGGGAAGGAATCAAGGAGGTACATAGAGTTGGCTTCAAAGTTATAATAATAATAGCCTATGCTTAAACTAGATATTTAATATATGGGTATCATGGTACTGTTATTAAGTTTTATAGATGTTTTATAGTTATCACATTGTAGATATTCTGTATCCAATAAAAAATTAGATCTTTGAATAATGCATGGAATATAGTGAATTTTGAATGTGCAATAACAGAAATAATACAATTTTAAAACAGATATTTCATTCCTTCTTTCTTGTTTCCCAAAACACTAGACAAAAGAGCAATTTGAATTTATTTTTTCAAACATCTCATTTTCACCAGTAATTCTTCCTCCTCATCATCAGCAGGGACCTGAAGAAAATGAGAAAACAAGTCAGGTGGCAATCTGGGAGAAGCCTCTGGAACCAAGAGTAGAATACAGAGGGAATTATAAATTGATCTTTGTCCTGCAATATAAAATGTTAATCAGACCTATCAAGAAGGCTGTAGTAAATCACCTCCAGCAGCTTGCATCTGGTCTGTGAATGATATTCACCCCACCTCCCACCACTGCCTCTCAAACCTAACTCTCCCCTTACTTTGATATTATGATAAAGATCCTGGGTTGCATTACAAAGCCCTCATCCATTAACTTGGCACCAAAAGGCTCCATGTCTAATCACTACTTCCTAATTTCCATCATCTTCATGTTGATTCTGGGGGGCTGTGTTTGTTGAGAGATTGGAGGGTGGGGGGTGAGCAGTGATAACCACATATATTCCTGTTACTTTTCGAATTTGCTCCCCTCTCTTTATCTTCACACCTACCTACATTATTATTTCTTGCCTACTAGGGTGGTCTCCCTGCCTGTACCATCCCATTCTACTCAATCTTCCACACTTCTGCCAGAGAGGTCTCTTCTTTTAAAATATAGATAAGATCAGTCCCTTGCTTTAAAGCCTCACTGACTCCTTTTGGACTCCAGGAAGTGTCCACAGTCCTTACCCTGGTATACAGGATGCTTTCTGAACTAGCTTTACCCAGCCTCCTTCCTCTTCTCATGCTCCATATGTTCCAGTCTCAGTGATCTAATACTTCTCATTTCTCATATTGTTAAAGAAAAATTATTGAATTGCACTTATTACAGCAGAGTAAGGTGGATTTATTCAGCACTACTGCAATAGGTATAGGGGCCACTACAATGGAGTTTTGCAGTGAGGGAGAGAGATTGGGCTCAGCTTTGAATACAGCATGAACAGGTGGGCACTGATAGCACTGCAGGGGTCAGTGGATGGGAAATTATTAGAAGGAAACATCAGGATTAAGGGGAATTCTGGCTAACCTGATCTAACAGGATGTTTCTTTCAGGAAAGGGTCATCAGATATCACCTGGGGGAGGGTGGAGGATGAGGAATCTGATCAGATATCGAGAATGAGGAAGTCTTTGCTACACTGACTTAGCAGAGTTCTTCTTAAAACTGGATTTTACAAGGGGCCTAGGAGAAGCTTCAGATGCCTGCCTAATGTTTAGTCAAGCAAAGAATCTTTGTCACTCTATACCATGCTCCTGTGCCTTTGCACATGCTGTTCCCTCCGACTCAAATCTTCTTCCTCACTGTTACTAAAGCACCTGATCCCCTGCATATTCTTCAAGCCCTAGCACAAGATCAGCAAGCGCCTTCCAACATGTCTCTGGTCAGAATCACTACCCCATCAGAGCACTTCCCACATTTCATAGCAAGCCAGAAAATTTAGGAAGCATGGGACAAACTTATTTTGAAATAGAATGCAGGTTACATTTTCAAATAATATACTTGTAAGTTTTTCTTTAATCTCCAAACAAATTTTCAGATGATTCCTTAGCTCTGCTAAATTTAAAGCAAGGGCGTTGGTGTTTAATCTAAAAAAGAATGCAATACACTACTCACTATCCCAAAGTCTAAAAACATAGGGAAAATATGTATTGTTTTCTGTCTGCATGTTCATCTCCCTTCACCAGCTCATATGCTCCTGAAGGAAATATATTTTATGCTTTCTTATACTGCTAGCTCCTAACACAAGTCTCAACACACAACTAGCAGAAAATATATGCTTAAGAAGTAATTTTTTTAATGAGGTCAGAAAATAAAAATAGTTGAACAAGTAAAACATTCTCTTTATAAATATTTGAGACATTCTTCTGTAATGGATTGGAAATAAGAGTGTGTAATATTATACCTAACAGCTAATATGATTTTACTTTGTAAAAATGTCCTAAATTATTGATGCTGTGTTTTGGAACTCACAGTGTAATGAATGTTTGATAGTGGGTTTCTTTTTATTTGTATATCATGACCATATGTATTATGCAATATTCAGGTTAGAGGGCTTTTTGAAATTTGGTAAATATTCATCTGTTTCTCCACTTGAAATTTCTCCCACAGGCTGGGCAAGGCTGCTCATACCTGTAATCCCAGCACTTTGGGAGGCTAAGGCAGGTGGATTGCCAGAGGTCAGGAATTCAAGACCAGCCTGACCAATATGGTGAAACCCTGTCTCTACTAAAAATAGAAAAATCAGCCAGGTGTGGTGGCATGCGCCTATAATCCTAGCTACTTGGGAGGCTAAGGCAGGAGAATCGTTTGAACTTGGGAGGCAGAGGTTGCAATGAGCTGAGATTGCACCACTGCACTCCAGCCAAGCCAACAGAGCGAGACTCTGTCTCAAGAAAAAAAAGAAAAAAGAAAATTTTCCTACAAACTACCAATGTGGATCAACCCATACCTCATATTCAAAAATTTTTCTTCTGCTCATAAATTCATTTTTTAAATGAATTAAGGAATGAATAATAGGCATTCAACAAAATACATTTGGTTGATCTGAACATAGGCAAGCAATTAAAGACAGATGGAGTGAACAAAATCTAACTTTGTCCAAGAGAAAAAATTAACTAGTATCGAGGTGGATCCAAGATGGCTGATTAGGAACAGCTCTGGAGTGCAGTTCCTAGCGAGAACAATGCAGAGGGTGAGTGATCACCACATTTCCAAACAAGTTATTACTGCCCACAGACCAGGAGACTCCCAGGCTGAAAAGCACCACGAGTTCCCAGCACAGCTGTTTCAGCCAGTGCATCAGGTCTTCACACAAAAACTCACATACATCTGGGCGGCTGTTTCAACTGGTGCCTGGAATGCCTGGGAGATGGAGCCACCCAATCAACTGAAAAAAAAGGGGCTGAAACAGGGAGCCAAGTGATCTGACTCAGTGGGTCCCACCCCCACAAAGACCAGCAATCTGAAATGCTCTGGATTGAGAGTTTCACAGCAAGCACAGCTGGACCTGGGATGGTCCAGCTCTGCAGGGGGAAGGGCGTCCACCACTACAGAGGCAGTTCACCACTACTGAGGCAGTCCGCCATTACTGAGGCAGTCTGCCATTACCAAGGCAGTCCGCCATTACTGAGGTAATCCGCCATTACTGAGGCAGCCTGCCATTACAGAGGTAGTCCGCCATTGCTGAGGCAGTTCTAACTATACCTCTGTAAGCAAAACCACAAGGAAGTTTACACAGCAGCTGGGCAGAGCCTGTGGCAGCTCAGTAATGCCTCTGCTGGCAGACTGAGAATAGGTTACCTCCTAGCTGGGCAGGGTATCTCTGAAAAAAGGCAGCAGCACATCAGGAACTTATAAATAAAGCCCAACCTTCCCAGGACAGAGCACCTGGGAAAAAAGGCAATTATGAGCTCTGCTGCAGCAGATTTAAACGTACCTGCCCAGCAGCTCTGAACGGAACAACAAAGCTCACAGCTCAGCACTTGAGCTCCTATAAGGGTCAAACTGTCTCCTCAAGCAGCTCCCTGACCCCCATACGTCCAAAGAGACACCTCATAAAGGAGAGCTCAGGCTGACATCTGGTGGGTATCCTTCTGGGACAAAGATAACAGAAGAAGAAACTGGCAGGAACCCTTACTATTCTGTAGCTGCCACAGGTGATCCCCAGGCAAGTAGGGTCTGGAGTGGACCTCCAGCAGTCCTACAGTAGAGGGGCCTGACTGTTAGAAGGAAAACTAAAAAACAGAAAGAAATAACTTCATCATCAACAAAAAGGATGTCAACTCAGAGACCCCATTTAAAGTCACTAACTACAAAGACCACAGGCAGATAAAGCCACTAAGATGGGAAGAAACCAGGATGAAAACACCAAAAACCAGAATGCCTCTCCTCCTCCAAAGGATCACAACTCCTCACTGCTAGGGATCAAAGATAGATGGAGAATAAGTCTGATGAATTGACAGAAACACGCTTCAGAAGGTGGGTAATAACAAACTTCTCAGAGCTAAAAGAACATGTGCTAACCCAATGCAAAGAAACTAAGAACCTAGAAAAAATGTTAGATGAGATGCTAACTAGAATAAACAGCTTGGAGAAGAATGTAAATGACTTGATGGAGCTGAAAAACACAGCACGAGAACTTTGTGAAGCATATACAAGTTTCAACAGCCAAATCGACCAAGCTGAAGAAAGTATATCAGAGATTGAAAATTAACTCAATGAAATAAAACGAGAAGGCAAGAATAGAGAAAAAAGAGTGAAAAGAAATGAACAAAGCCTCTAAGAAATATGGGATTATCTGAAAAGACCTAATCTAAGAGTGGAAAACACTCTTCAGGATATTATCCAGGAGAACATCCCCAACCTAGCAAGCCAGGCCACCATTTAAGTCCAGGGAATACAGAGAACACCACAAATATATTCCTCAAGAAGAGCAACCCCAAGGCACATAATCGTCAGATTCACCAGGGTTGAAATGAAGGAAAAAATGCTAAGGGCAGCCAGAGAGAAAGCTTGGGTTACCCACAAAGGGAAGCCCATCAGACTCACAGTGGATCTCTTGGCAGAAACCCTACAAGCCAGAAGAGAGTGGGGGCCAATATTCAACATCCTTAAAGAAAAGAACTTTCAACCTAGAATTTCATATCCAGCCAAACT